>JAHRHZ010000097.1:5861430-6071813 GCA_024137785.1 Ginglymostoma cirratum | reverse complement strand
CATTTTTTTTTTTCTGATGAAGGGTTTAGGCCCGAAACGTCAAGTTTTCCTGCTCCTATGATGCTGCTTGACCTGCTGTGTTCATCCAGCCCCATGCTTGTTATCGCAGATAGTTACAACTTGCTTTTCGAAAACGGTCATTACTTGGTTCTTGTGTGATGATGAGAACGTTACGAGAAACTAAGGGCAGAAGTAGGCCAGTTGGCTCTTTGAGACAACTCTGCCATTCAACATGCAACAAGATTAAGAAGATCAGTCACAATGCCATATTTCCACTTGCTCTCCATACCCCTTGACGCATTTAATATCTAAAATTTATCAATGGCTTTCTTGAATATACTCTGTGAACCAGCCTCCGTAGCCATGTGGTAGGGAATTCCACAGGTTGACCACACTCTGAGTGAAGAAACATTTCATCATCTCAGTCCGAAATGACTGACACCATGTCCTGAGACAGTGATCCCTCATTCTAGACTGCCCAAATGTGGGAAACATCCTCCCCACATCTGATCTGTCTGGTCCGGTTAGACTTTTCTACAGGTCAATCAGATTCCCTTTAATCATCTAAATTCTAGTGAATACAGGTCCAGTCGAACCAATAACAATCCTGCCATCCATGGTATCAGTCTAGTGAACCTCCTCCTGTGGCAAAAATTCCCTCTCTTAGGTAGGGAGACTAAAACGGCACACAATACTTCAGGTGCAGTCTCACCAAGGCTTTGTAAAACTGCAGTAAGACACTTCTACCTCCGGAGGTTAAATATAACAACATTTGCCCTCCTAATCACTTGCTGCACCTGCTTTTTTGCTATTATTGTCTGGTGTACAAGGACATCTAGAATCCTTTGTACATCAACATTTTCCAATATATCACTGTTTAAATAATACACTGTCTTTCTGTTTTTTCACATTAATGTGTATAATTTCACATGTATTCATGTTACCCTGTATCGGTTTTTCCACAGACTAAACTTGTCTAGATCACCCTGAAGCCTCCTTGCACCCTTCTCACAACTAAGAATCTTACCTGGTTTTGTACTGCCAAACTTGGAAACATTACATTTGATTCTGTCAGCCACATCCACTGGTTCACCTTTATCTATTTGTAAAAGATGAAAAAGAGGACCACCATTCGGCCTTCTAGCCTTTTCCACCATTATAACTGAATCATGGCTGACCATCCAACTCGGTACTCTGCTCTTGCTTTCTCCCCACATCCTTTGATGCTTTTAGCCCCCAAGAACTTTCTGACTCCTTGAAAATATTCAATGTTTTAGCCTTAACAACTTTCTGCGGCAAAGAATTCCATAGGCTCACCATTCTCTAGGTAAGGAAATTCCTCCTCATTGCAGTGCTAAACAGCCTATCCTGTTTCTTTAGGCTGTAACCGCAGGTTCTGGACTCCCCAGTCATCAGGGACATCCTTCTCGCCTTTATCCAGCCTTTGTCCTGTCTAGCTCTGTTAGAAACCTATGAAATTCCACAAGATCTCTGAATCAAACGGGGCAAATCTTCATTGCACTCCCTCACAGCCAGAACATCCATCCTATGATGAGGAGACCAAAACTGCACACGGACACTGTACAATTGCAGTAAAATTCTCTCACCCTAAAAGGGCAACATGCCATCTACCTTCTTCGCTGTCTGCTGCACCTGCATGCTTACTTTCACTAATTGGTGAACAAGGACATCCAGGTATCATTGCACCTCCCCACTTTCCCAATCACCATTTAGATAATAATCTGCCTTCCTGCTTTTGTTACTAAAGTGGATAACCTCATGTTTATCCACATTGTACTGCATCTGCCATGCATTTGCCCATTCCACAGCTTGCAGAAATCACACTGAAGCATCTTTACATCCTCCTCACAGCTCAACCTCCCACCCAGCTTTGTCTTGTCAGCAAACTTGCAGATGTTACATTTAATTCACTCATCTAACCTATCATTAGTATGTATTGTGAATACCTGGGGTCAAAGCACTGTTATTATCCTACTAGTTACATCCTAAAAATTCCACATTAGGTCAGCACCTGACTTGGTCCAATCCCATTAATGCTTTCCAAGAGCTCTTTATCAAGTCTTTTCAACCAGAATCTAGCAGTTTCCCCATTACTGATGTCGGACTAACTGGTTTGCAATTCTGTTTTTTCCCTCCCTCCTTTAAAATAGTGGGGTTACGTCTGCCACCCCCAGATTCTATAGAATTTTGGGAGATGACCACCAATGCATCCAATATTTGCAAGGACATTTGCTCTGTACCTTGGGATTCAGATTATCAAGCCTTGGGGATTTGTCAATCTTTAATCCTATTAATTTCTCAAGCACCTTTTCTCCTACTCAACTAATATGGATTTTCTTCAATTCCTCCTTTATTTCCCACAAGTTCTGGGAAATCATTTGTGTCCTCTTTTGTGAAGACTGATCAAAATAGTTATTCAATTTTTGTGCCATTTCTTTATTTCCTTTCATTTCTGACTGTAATGGACCTACATTAGTCTTCATATTTGTAAAAACTTTGTCAGTTTTTAAATGTTCTCTGCAAGTTTATCCTCAAACTCCAAGCTGTTTACCTGTCTAATTTTCAGTATTATCCATGTCTTGTGGCAACATTATCTGAAGAATTACAAATGGAACTAAACACTAAACTAAACCAAATCAAACCAATCATCAGCGAACATTTGTTACTTGTTGATGGATTGTTGAAGTGATTGGACCTTGACAAACTTGCTGACAAGGCTGCCTACCACCAACTGCTGCTTTTCAAATAAGGTATTTAAAGGATGCCCTCATTTCCCCTTCAAATGAACATTAAAATGTCTCATAACAGTTTGAAGAGGAACACCATATGTACCTCCTCAAGCAACATTATTAAAGTATCACCTTTTCTCATTGCTCTTTGGTGGATCTTGCTGGGCACAGATTTGTTGTTGTACTTCTTTATATTAAAACAGTAACAGAACTTGAAAATGTGAGAAGAGTGGCAGGATATCCAGTGGCAGGTATTTTCTAATTAATCTGTTCAGAAATACGACTACACACCTCTGGAGCAGCTGGGATTTTGAACCCAGGCCACACAACCAGTGCACCACAAGAAACAGAGGATGTCCACTCATTTGCTTCAATTAAGTTTCATTTGTTTTACAGTTTGAGAATCTTTGAGAGAGGAAGGCATGATATAAATACAGAAAAATTGGAACTGCTGATGCTGGAGAATCTGAGATAACAAGGTGTAGAGCTGGATGAACACAGCAGGCCAAGCAGCATCAGAGGAGCCGGAAGGCTGATGTTTCGGGTCTAGAACCTTCTTCAGAAATGGGGGAGGGGAAGGGGATTCTGAAATAAATAGGGAGAGGGGGGAGGCGGATAGAATATGGATAAAGGAAAAGATAGGGGGAGAGGAGACAGACAGGTCAAAGAGGCAGGGATGGAGCCAGCAAAGGTGAGTGTAGGTGGGGAGTTCGGATGGGGATAGGTCAGTCCAGGGAGGACAGACAGGTCAAGGAGGCGGGATGAGGCTGGTAGGTAGGAGATGGGGGTGGAGCTTGAGGTGGGAGGAGTGAATAGGCAGGAGGAAGAACAAGTAAGGGAGGCGGGGACAAGCTGGGCTGGTTTTGGGATGCGATCGGGGGTGAGGAGATTTTAAAGCTTGTGAAGTCCACATTGATACCATTGGGCTGAAGGGTTCTGAAGCAAAATGTGAAGTGCTGTTCCTACAACCTTCGGGTGGCATCTTTGTGGCACTGCAAGAGGCCCAGGATGGGCATGTCGTTCAAGGAGTGGTAGTGGGAGTGGGAGTTGAAATGGTTTGTGACTGGGAGGTGCAGTCGTTTGTTGCAAACCGAGCATAGGTGTTCCACAAAGCGGTCCCCAAGTCTCCGCTTGGTTTCCCTGATGTTGAGGAGGCCACATCAGGAACAGCGGATACTGTATACCACATTAGCAGATGTGCAGGTGAACATCTGTTTGATGTGGAAGGTCTTCTTGGGGCCTGGGATCGGGGTAAGGGGGAGGTGTAAGGGCAGGTGTAGCACTTCATGTGGCTGCAGGGGAAAGTGCCGGGGGTGGTGGGGAGTGTGCAGCAGACAAGGAAGTCATGGAGACAGCGGCCCCTCTGGAAGGCAGATAATGGTGGGGAGGGAAAAAATGTCTCTGGTAGTGGGGTCAGATTGCAGATGGGGGAAGAGCCAGAGGATGATGTGTTGGATCTGGAGGTTGGTGGGGTGGTAGGTGAGGACAAGGGGGGCTTCTGTTTTGGTTGTTATTGCGGGGGTGTGAGGGATGAGTTGCGGGAAATGCGAGAGACACTGTCGAGGGCGTTTTCGACCACTGTGGAGGGGGAGTTGCGATCCTTGAAAAAACGAGGACATCTGGGATGTCCAGGAGTGGAATGCCTTATCTCTGGAGCAGATGTGGCGGAGGCGAAGGAATTGAGAATAGGGGATGGCATTTTTGCATGAAGGTGGGTGAGAGGAGGTGTATTCTAGGTAGCTGTGAGAGTCAGTAGGCTTGAAATGGATATCAATTTCCGGGTGGTTGCCAGAGATGGAAACAGAGAGGTCCAGGAAGGGGAGAGAGGACTTCACAAGCTTCAAAATCTCCCCTCACCCAACCACATCCCAAAACCAGCCCAGCTCGTCCCCACCTCCCTTACTTGTCCTTCCACCTATCCACTCCTCCCACCTCAAACCCCACTCCCATTTTCTACCTACCAGCCTCATCCCACCTCCTTGACCTGTCCGTCCTCCCTGGACTGACCTATCCCCTCCCTAACTCCCCACCTACACTCACCTTTACTGGCTCCATCCCTGCCTCTTTGACCTGTCTGTCTCTTCTCCGCCTATCTTCTCCTCTATCCATCTTTTATCCGCCTCCCCCTCTCTCCCTATTTATTTCAGAATCCCCTTCCCCTCCCCCATTTCTGAAGAAGGGTCTAGACCCGAAACGTCAGCTTTCCTGCTCGGCCTGCTGTGTTCATCCAGCTCTACACCTTGTTATCTCATGGTATAAATACAAGTACTTTTGCCTGATTAATTGTCCAGCCTAGTTGAATAATCAAAGTTGTGGAAACAGACTACAATTCAGTATTCTGAGGGGAGTTGATAGTGTGGAACAGTTTATTTGAAGAGTGTCTTACAAGAATAATAAGAGTTTTCAGTATTTTTTTTGGTCCCAGAATTATGATAAAACTTTCAAAGTATACAGGCATGTGAGAAAGCCTCATGGCAGTTCAGGGGTTTAAAATATCCAAATCATTTGTTGGTCAGTTTTGTGTTAAGTATGAAAATATGAATTAGGAGTATGGTGGGCCATTCAGCCCTCAGGCTTGCTCCATCATTCAATGAGATCATGGTTAATCTGAATGTCATCGCAAAACCACATTCTCATTTACCCCCAATAACCTTTAACCCTCTTCATTAACAAGAATCTGCCGACCTCTGCCTTAAAATATCCAAGATTGTGCTTTCACCCCATGTTCAGCAAGACAGAGCTCCAAATGTTCCCAACCCTCAGAAAAATACCTCTTTTATAGAAGACTCCTTATTTTTAAGTGACAGTGACCCCTGGTTCTGTATCCTCCTAAAGGAGGAAACATCATGTCTACATCTGCCTTATCAAGACCACTCAGGACCTTATGTTTCAATCTAGTCACCTCTTGCTCTTCTAAATCTTGGTAGATACAAGCCTGGCCTGACCAACCTTCCCTCCTCAGAAAATCTGCCCATTTCAAGTATTAGTCTACTAAACCTTCTCTGAATTGCTTCCAATAGATTTACACCCATCCTTTAATAATGTAACAAATACTGTGCACGGTACTCCAGATGTCCTCTCACCATTGCCCTGTATATTGGAAACAAATTCCCCATTTCTGTATTCAATTTCCCTTGTGATGAGATAATAATCTATTAGCTTTCCTAATTTCTTGCTGTATCTTCCTAAGAAACTTGTGCAATTCATGCACAAGTGACACCTAGATTCTTCTGCATCTGAGCACTGCAATCTGTTGCATAATTGTTTTTATTCTTCCTGCAAAAATGGACAATTTCACATTTCCTATTTGCTACTTCTTTGCACACTCACTTAACTTTTCTGTATATTTGTTTAGAATCATGTCCTTGTCAAAACTTACCTTACTATCTACCTTGGTAACCATAACTTCCACCTTTCCATCTAAGAATTTAGATAACTTGTAAACAGTTGAAGTCCCAGCACTGATCCCTGTGGCAGATCACACATTATATGCCAGCTAGAAAAAAAAAGACCATTTATGTCTATGCCCTGCTTCCTGTTAGCCAGCCAATCTTCTAACCATGCCAATACACTACTCCCTACACCATGACATTTATCTTCTGCAATAATCGCTGATGTGGCATCTTATCAAATGACTTCTGGAAATCTAAGTTTAGTCTCTGGTTTCCCTTTATCCAAAGTATGGGCTACCCTCACAAAGAACTCCAATGGGTCAGTCAAAAATGATTTTCTTTTCACGAAACTATGTTGACTCTGCCTGGAACTTATTATAAATACCCTGCCATGACTTCCTCAAGAATAGATTTTAACATCTGTCATGTGGAAAATGTTAAGATCTCTGACCTGTCATTTCCTGATTTGTCTCCCTCGCCTTTTTCAATAAAGGAGTTCCTTTGTTATTTTCCAATTCAATAAGACCATCCTGAATCAAGACTGCTTTGGAAAATTAAAACATCAATATCTCACTAACCACTTCTTTAAGGCTTTAAAATAAAGCCCATCAGTACCTGACTGCATCCGCCTGCAGCTTCGTCAATACACTTCTCTAATTGTTGTGATTTTCCTGTGTTCTTCCCTCCCATCTCCCAATTTAATCACTGCTTCTGGAATGTATTTGTACCCTCAAAGGTGAAGACAGGTGTAAGATACTTGTTCAATTCACCTGCCATTTCCTTATTTTCCATGATTAATTTTGCAGTTGGATCAACAGAAAAACCAACACTTTGGTAACTCTTTCCTTTGAATACAAAGATCATCTCAAGCATGACAAAGGTCACAAACCATAAGAAATATGAACAGAAGCAGGCCGTTTGGCCCTTCGAGCCTGCTCCATCATTCCATGGGATCATGGTTTATCTGAAATTCCTCATGTCCACTTTCCTGCCCTTTCCCCATAATTCTTTACCCTCCTACTGATCAAGAATCTGTCTCTGCCTTAAATATACACAATGACTCTGCCTCCACAGCTCTCTGTGGCAAGGAAACCCAAAGACTCTCAACCATCTGACAGAAGAAATTTCTCATCTCAGTTTTAAACAGGCACCCATTTATTCCGAGAACATGCCCTCTGGTCCTAGACTCTCCCACGAGGAGAAACATCCTCTCAACATTTATCCCATCAAGCCCCTTAAGAATCCTATATCCTTCAACAAGATCACCTTTCATTTCTCTAAACTCCAGTGAGTAGAGGCACAACCTATTCAGCTTTTGCTCACAAGACAATCCCTTCATACCAGGGATCATTCGAATGAATTTTCTTTGAACTGCCTCCAAAGAAATGATATCTTTTCTTAAATAAAAGGACCAAAACTGCTCGCAGTAATCCAGATGTAGTCTCATCAGCACTTTGTACAGTTGCAATAAGACTTTCCTACTCTTATTTTTCAAATCCCCTGAAGTAAGGGCCAATAAGAGCCATTAGCTTTCCTGATCATTTGTCAGCTTTTTGCCCGCTTACTTAAAATCAATCAATATCCCTCTAAACTTTTTATATGCCTCTCTCAACCTGCCTTTCCACCTATTTATGTGTCTGCAAATTTGGTTACAGTAGATTCACTTCCATTCTCCAAGTCATTAATGCATAATATAAACTGTTACAGTCACATCACAGATTCCTGTAGAACTCCAATGGTCACAGGTCATCAATATGAAAAGAACCAGTTATCCCAACTCGGCGTTTCCTGCCTATTAGACAATTTTCTAACTATTTCCCTTTCATGAAGCCAATCTGGTTCTGCTTCATTGTATTATGATTTTCCAAATGTTCTGCTATTACTTCCTTAATAATTGATTCCAATAATTTTCCAACAAAAGAAGTTAGCAAAGTGTACGGTGATTAGCCTGTTGTTTTTCACCATCCTCCCTTTCTGAATAGGTGTGTCACATTGTCAGTTTTCCGAATCTCTGGCACTTCTGCAGAATTCAATGATTTTTGGGAAATTACAAACAATGCATCCACTATCTCTGTAGCTAGATCTTTTAGGATTCTGGGATTGTATAATGCAAGCCATTTCATCCTCAAGACTTACTTGCCATTAAGCCCCATTCATTTGTCTAATACTACTTTGCTGGTGATGATGGTACTTAATTCATCCCCCATATTCTTTAGAAATAATAGGATGCTCAAAGCATCATCCACCGTACAGACTGATGCAAAATAGCTGTTTAAACCATCTGCCATTTCCTATCCTCCAAGACTGTCTCCAAAGTTTCAGTTTTAAAGATAATTTGATAAAAGCATTGATTTTTTTCAGTTATGCATAGAACAAGAACTTTTTTGATTGTGGTGTACAGTTATTCAAATAAAAAAAAGTCACATAGCAAATAAAAACAGAAGTACTCAGCAAATGAGCTAGCATCTAAGCAGAGGAACCGAGTTTATATTTCAATCAATAACTTTCCTTCGGAACTATATTGTTACTGTCTGACTGGCTATTTCCAGCATTTTGTTTTTATTTCAAATTTCCAGCTCTTGCAGTATTTTGCTTTATATCTGTAAAAGCTTTGGGTAGTTGAGCAAATCAAAGTTGGATCTAAAGTTTGAAGAAAGTCCAATTCATATTGTATCGTTCCCACATTGCTACTTTTAAAAAAACATGAAACAGCCCATGCATAGAAGCTATGCACAAATAACTGGAGTCAGCAGTGGTTAAATAGCTAGACCTGAAAGGGGCCATTGTTTTGCCTAGCATCACTGCAAACTAGCCTGCACTGTTTAAAATAAATGCACCTCAAAGTGGAGGCTCATTCTGTCTGGTACAAGTGAACAGAACAGGGGAAAAAGGAGGCTCAAAGGTTGTGAAACTCTCCACTAGTCATCTTGAGGGAACAGGTGGGAAAGAGAAAAGATGTCCTTACCCACCTTCTGCATGCTTGGGTAAATGGGCAAGATCATTGACAAACAACAAATTAGTCAAGATTCATACCTAACATTCCTATGCTTCACCACTCCTTTGGATACCTAACATTGCTGGAAACCTCACACCCACATCTGGCCTGTTCTTCAAATGCAGCAGCCACATCAGCTAAACAAATTGCACAACACATGACGAACTTTCCTCTCTTGGAGGCAGAAGACACCTAAAGGTCCTAACCTCATGGAGATGAGAATGCTGGTCAGAACTGGAATAGCCATTGCTAACCCTGCAGCCAGTGGCGAGAATCATTCCTCATCCCTCTCATCAGACCCAACTTCACTCTCAAACCACACATTCCAGACCTACAAGCTGCAGATAAAGTAAGCGTGCATGTCTTACTTTATCCCCTCCCCCACAACCACAACCCTACAATCATGCCTTTTTGCCTTTAAGATATCCAAGCAGTGGAGGAACAAAGAGTGAGGGTGGCACAGTGTCACTTGATTTCACACTCAAAGACCCGAGCTCAAATGTTGACGGAGTGCGCGTCTTAGAGAACAAATTAGTGGTGAAGTTGTGCATGGTGAGACAACGACCATGAGTGGATTGCAACCAGAGCAGGGAGCAAGGAGCAAGGTTACAGGTGCCAATTCAGCAGAGGGCAATGTCAGGCAACGGTCTATTGCAGAGGATTCAGGTGAGGATTTTGGTAGGAGAGAAGGACTTGAATTGATACACACAAAGAAATACTTGATGCATCTGAAAGCCTACAGTCAACGTTAAGGAAATGGTGATCAAGTCCATTCAATTATTGTGAACTTCACAGCTATTGAAGTAATTTTGGATTGTAGCCCTTCTTGCACTATAAATTTTGAAGCCAAGTTGCATATAACAAAGATCCATAAACAATGCTTAATGTATAATTTGATTTAGTGGTACTAGTTGAGGCATACTTGTTACTACATTGAGAGAATGCTTCTTCTCTTCTTCAAATTGTTGTACAAGATCTTTCACATCCTGCCAAGAGGATAGATGCTGTCTCAGTTCAATACCTTCAATATCATACCGAATTGTCAGCCTACATTATCTACTAGTTTATGGAACTGGGCTCCAAACCATGACTTTCAAATTGGGAGGCAAGTGAGCTACCATTCAGCCAAAACAAACTTCTTGGGAAAAAAATAAACCCTTAATAATCAGCCTCAACCAGAAAAGATCTTTGACAAAGCAGAAGGGTCTAGGCCCGAAACGTCAAGCTTTCCTGCTCCTATGATGCTGCATTGCCTGCTGTGTTCATCCAGCTCCACACCTTGTTATCTTAATTTGGAGTGGAGTTTGCTTTTCAGCTTCATTAAGCCTGTTCCACTATTTGTTAAGATTGTTGATGATCTAATTGTGGCCCTAACCTTCAAAGGTTTCTTGATAAAAAAGAATCTACTCACCTAGCCTTGAACACATTCATAGAACCTGCTTCCACTGCTCGCTGGGGAAAGAAATGAAATCCACAGACTTGTGACCCTCAAAGAAAATAAAATCTTCATCCTAGTCTCAAACGGGAGAACCATAATTTTGAAACTGTGCCCCTCAGTTCTAGACTAGTCCCACCAATCCACTTAGGATTTTCTATTTCAATAAGATCATCTCTCATTCATCTAGGCTGCTATGAATGTAGATGCAATCTATTTAACTTTTCCTCATAAGATAACGCTTTCTGCGCAGGAATCAGCTAAGAGTACTTTCCCCGAACTGTTTTTGGTACAATTGTGTTCTTTCTTAAGAAAAGCCAAACCGTATACAGTACTCCAGATGCTATTTAAGATTCTGTACAGCTGTAGTAACACTTCCCCTTGCCAGGAGGTATGTTGTGCCTGCATATCTTTTACTATTCATGTACCAATTATGAAGATAGTGCAGTCATATCAGAAATTGCTTATGACATGAGCATCTCATGGCTTTTGAAAGAGGTAAGCCTGTATTTTTTTAATATAGAATCCCTACAGTGTGAAAACAGGCCCTTTGGCCCAACAAGTCCACACTGACCCTCAGAGCATCCCACCCAGACCCAACCTCCTAATCTACACATCCCTGAACACTATGGGCAATTTAGCATGGCCAATCCACCTAGCCTGCACATCTTTGGACTGTGGGACGAAACCAGAGCACCCGGAGGAAACCCATGCAGACATGAGGAGAATGCGCAACTCCACACAGACAGTTTTTGCTAGTTAAACATAGGAGAAGATAGGAGTTCTATTAACACAGTCCAGCAATAATGCAGATTCATTCTTTTGGACAGGGGTGCGGGCTTCGCTAGCTGCGCCAGCATTTATTATCCATTTCTAATTACCCTTGAGGTGGTGGTGGTTAGTTACCTGGTTGAACCACTGCAGTCCATATGGTATACTACAATTACAATGCCTTAGAGAGTTCTATTTTCTACTCTTGCTGCCAAAGTGAGAAATCCACTTATTAATGGACCAGATCAGGCCCCTCTCAAACTATTTTATGAAGGTAGTCTAGACCTTTATTTTAAAGGTAGATGTGAAGTGCCATGTTCCAGATGCAATGCAACTGGTCAAACTACTCAATGTAAAGCAAAACAATTTATTTAAAGAGCATAGTTAAAATATAAACAAAATAAAGAGGAATTTAGAATAATTTAACTATTGGAAAACTTAACCAAATAACAGGCACAGTAACTATTTCTAATTAACTATTACAATACAGTAACATCCCGTTAACACCTCCCTTGGCAAAAAGGCAAATTCAGACATGGATTCGCACATGCAGTTCTCCAATCCAGGAGGAAAAAACATCAAAAGATTCATAGAGTGCAGCAGCCAGGAGACATTCACTGAAGCTTCCAACTCTTTCAAGACCCCAAAGGCTTCTGCTTAAAACTAAACCTAAAACCAAAAAAAAAAACTAGAAAAAAAACTAGAAAGCCTGGTCTGACAGAGCTGGCCACACCCAGGCTGCTTCCATTGTTCCAACTTTAAAGAAACTCAAGTTTTGTCTTAGAGACAGTTGTCACCCCTGCCTTATAGCCTCCCTTCAAAAACGAAACCAGGACAAAATAACTTCTTAAAGTGACAGCATTGTCACAACTTGCATTAGAGCTACAAAAATATGCTGCTCTGAAAATAATAATTTTACTGCCTATTAAATTGTTCAACTTCAAATAGACAAAAATATTGCACAAATTATTTCAAAATACAGGAAAGTAAGGTGGATAAAGTGCAGACACAAACTCCATTTTCTACTATCTTGATGCAAAGACCTTCTTATAATAGTTAAGAATAAATTACATTATGACTTACACAAGATAGAAGTCACTGAAAATGAAGCAGGTTAAATACTAGAGACTGAAAGAACTTCAAGATTTGGAGATAGTAACAACTGCTGATGCTGGAGTCAGAGATAACAGGGTGGAGCTGGAGGAGCACAGCAGGTCAGGCAGCATCAAGAGAAGCAGGAAAGCTGACATTTCGGGTCAGGACCCTTTCTGAAGAAGGGGTTCCCACCCGAAACATCAGCTTTCCTGCTCCTCTTGATGTTGCCTGGCCTGCTGCGCTCTTCCAGCACCACACTATGTTATCCCGTTCAAGATTTGGGTTGTCTACATTCTACAAACTTACATTTTGATTACATTAGGTTTGAAATCATAAAAAAACGTACCTCAGTCTTTAGTGAGAGTCCACTGTTTAAAAATATTGTTGAAACAGCAACATAAGTTATAGTAAACTCTGGCCTCAATGGTCCTATATATTGAAAAATACAGAATATTTTAATTATAAAATCTCTCATCCTTCTCTTTTCCCTAAAATCGCTACTAGAGATTTTATTTTACATTAGGTGACATTTGTCTATAAACATTAATCTAAACAATCTGTTAAAAGAATTAACTTTTTTAAATAGTCAACACTTTCTTCTGTAGAATAGAAAATTATTTATAAAAAATAAAGTGCAGTTGTAAAAATACCAGATAGCGCAGTTGATTAGATGGCTAACATGTGATTTAAAATAACATTAAAATAACAGATTCACTTCCATTCTGTTGAAGTAAACTTAAAAACTGCTTCTTCCCACTTCCAGAGAACGGAAGGTAATGGCAAAACTGCCAGGAAAACAGCTCAGAATTAAACATCAGCAGGCAAGGAGCCAAAAAATTATTTCACAGTAGGCTTTCCTCGCAAATGCATGAAAATAAATGGGCCTTTAACCTGATTTCCCAAGTCCTCATCAATTTATTGATAATAGAGTAGACTTAGGAGGTTGAATAACCTACTCCCTCTAATTCCTGCATTTGTTTATACTCACATTTGAAATATTATGTTTGAATGTAAATGTGGTCAGATTTATAGATTCAAATTGAAACCACTTATTATCCATTTTTTTAAAATGCAGGGGTACAACACTTGTTACTCACTTTAAAGTCTGTGAAAGTCTGCATAAGAAATTTGATCACTGTTACAAAGATCAACGTAGCCTATTACTTGCACACAAGCTTCCAGAAACAGAAGATGTAACAAGTGACCAGATAACTTGCTCTTGAAAGGATTAAAGACATTCATGCATGTCTAGAAGAATTTTGAGTGGCAGGTAGAGTACTCAGTTCTTCCAAAGGTCTTCCAAAAATTCTATAATACTGGACAGTGTTAATCCAGTCCATCATCGACAAGATACAAGTCAAATGCACGTTGAAATACTCTCCACTTGCCTAAATAAGCACAGTACAACATTCAAGAAGCTCAATATCATGCATAATGGAGTCGGCTTGATATAACACCCCATCCTCTGCCTTAAACATTCACCCTCTATACCCTGGCACAGCACTGCTACAGTCTGTACCAAATGCACTGCAGTAACTTGCAAAGGCTGATTTGACAGCAACTTTTAAATTTGCAAACTCTACCATCTAAAAGAACAATGCAGACATATAGGGACACTGATACTTGAAAGTTCCCTTCCAAGTCTCACACCATTCCCAACTTGGAAAATATATCTACTACAACACAGTTGCTGCATTAAGATCGTAGAATTTCCTCTCTAATAACAGAACCCTAAAGTGTGGAAACAGGCCCTTCGGCCCAATAAGTCCACACCGACTTTCAGAGCATCCCATCCAGACGCTTCCCCCCATAACCCTCTTAATCTACACATCCCTGGACACTACGGGCAATTTTCCATAGCCAATCCACCTAGCCTGCACATTTTTTTTGGACTGTGGGTGGAAACTGGAGCACCCGGAGGAAATCCATGCAGACATGGGGAGAATGTGCAAACACCACACAAACAGTCGCCCGAGGGTGGAATCAAACCCAGGTCCCTAGCGCTGTGAAGCAGCAGTGCTAACCACTGAGCCACCGTGCCGCCCAACACCATGACGTTTCTACACAACATGGACAAGAGTGGTTCAAAAACGTGGCTAACCACTACTTTCTCATGAATAATTAGGGATGGATAATTAAAAAAAAAAAGAGGTCCAAGGAATAAAAGTGATGCAATAGCCACATGCAATTTAAATCTTCATATAGGGAGGCTGAATCAAATTGGCAAAAATTAGAATATGGACAGATTCTTGGAAAGCATTCAAAACAACGTGGAACCAATCAAGGAAAGACTATCTTAGATGTGTTCTTTCGTAATGAGACAGGATTAAAAATCTCATGTGATAGTTCTTCACAGAGGATGCCTTCCCAAAACATTAGAGTTTTATAATGAGTAAAATACATTTTATTATGATGTACTTAAGTCTAAAACAAGGGTACAAGATGTAAATAACGTCAAATGCACAGTTATGAATGGCATATGGCTAAGGTAAATTGTTATGTTTCACAATAAATTAACAATGCAAAACATCTAAAGAAATATTGCATAATTCTCAACAGGTATACATTCATATCAGAAATAAAAGCTCAGCAGGAAAAGTGACCTACCCATAGCGAATTGGTTTACTGAAATATCACCATGGTGGCAGATACCAAATTGCAAGGACGATAAAAATAATCATAATTTGTAACCTAGTTGCTGGGTCAAGATTGTAGAATTTCTTCCGTAATGACCGCAAAGAGACCATAAGACCATAAGACACAGGAGTGGAAGTAAGGCCATTTGGCCCATCGAGTCCACTCCACCATTTAATCACGGCTGATGGGCATTTCGACTCCACTTACCCGCACTCCTCCCGTAGCCCTTGATTCCTTGCGAGATCAAGAATTTATCAATCTCTGCCTTGAAGACATTCAACGTCCCGGCCTCCACTGCGCTCTGTGGCAATGAATTCCACAGGCCTACCACTCTCTGGCTGAAGAAATGTCTCCTCATTTCCATTCTAAATTGACCCCCTCTAATTCTAAGGCTGTTCCCATGGGTCCTAGTATCCCCACCTAACGGAAACAACTTCAGCATGTAAAATTATTATTTTAATGATTATTTTATTTTGAAACAGAAAATATGGAAAGGATTGCACAATTATGAACATTTCAGTACGCAAATAATTATGAATATGTTTCAAACTGTGGCTATCTAAAAAGGTTAATGACAGTAATGAAGAAGCTTATAATGTTGCCAAGAGTAAGAAGCCTGAGGTATCGTTAAAGGGAACAGTCAGAATAAATGAATCATTTTAAGGTCAGCAGGCTGTTAGTGGAGTGGCACAAGGTTTGGTGATGGGACATCAGCTATTCACAATCTACAGTATGTTAATGAGCTGTCTGAAAGGACTGAGTGTACTGTATCCAGCACTGCTGATACTACAGGGAAAAGTGGGCTGCGGGGACAGCACAAACAGGATATCAATGAGTTAAGTGAATAGGCAAGAAAACAGCAGATGTAGAATAATGTTGTGAATTATGAGCTATTCATTTGGTAGGGGGGCTTTTTTTTTTGCAAAAGATGAGAAATTAGTAAATGTGCCCTGATATATAAAACAAAATTAACATGCAGCCAAAACAAACAATAAGAAAGACAAATGGTGTGTTGGTCTTTAAAGCAAGGGGTTGGAGTAGAAGAGTTAGGAAATCTTGCTGCAATTGTACAGAGCTTTGCCGGGACCAAACCTGAAACACTGTGCATAGTTTAGGTTTCCATATCAACTGAAGGATACATTTGCTTTAGGGAGGGGTTGAAACAAAGATTCACTAGACTGGTCAAGAAGAATAGATCATACGCTAGAAATCTCAATGTCAGAAAATGCTGGAAAAACTCACCAGATTTGGCAGCATCTGTATAGAGGGAAATGAATAGAGTTAGTGTTTCTGATATGTGACAGTACATTTCTAACTTTCTCTGGTTCTGGTGAAATAGGTTTTAAGCAAGGGGTGGGCAAGAGAAGGAAAAAAGGAGAAGTCTATGATAGAGTGCAAGATAGGAAAGGTATAAGTCAGAAAAAGCATTCTTAAAGATAGAAGACAGACAGAAAAAAAGCCAAAAGGAATGGAGATAGGACAAGAAAAAAAAAACATGCTTAGTGCAGATGTGCCACTAATTTAAATATTAAAAAATTAAAATAATGAGATGAGGAAACAAACAGTGATAGGGTTTAATATTTGAAACTGCTGAATTCAATGCCATCCAAAATGTTACAAAGTATCTAACCGAACAACAAGATTATGTTCCTGTTTCTTTCCTACATTTTTCCAATTTTAGATTTTTTTTAATCCATTCATGGGATATCAACATCAATGACAAGGCCAGTCATCATCTCTAATTACCCAGAAAGCATGCTGTGTGTCTGGAGTCACTGTAGGCCAGACCAGGTAAGTGCAGCAGCTTTCCTTTCTTAAAAGGACATTAATGAGCAAGATGACTCTTTAAATAACAATGAACAGTGGTTACATGGTTACCATCAGGCTTTTTTTTTATTCCATATTTCAATTGAATTCAGATTTCATCATCTGCCATGGTGAGATTTAAATCTTTATTCCCACAACATTAGCCAAGGGTTCTGGATTACTAGTCCAGTGGCATTACCACTTATGTTCTGCTAGTAGCAAACCTACTAAAGGCACATATTTTGTTTTTTTCCTGCCCCAGCCCCATTCCTTTTCTTTCCTTCCTGTCATCCACCTATCACAGACCTTCCTTTTGACTTTGTAACACGATTTAAACAGTGCATGGGACGCCTCCAAATGGTTTCCCAGGTCTGACGTAAAGTAATAGACACAAAAAAAAATCAACTGTCTTTCTCTCTCTACACAGATGCTGCCTAACCTTTAAGTTTTTCCAGTATTTTCTGTTTTTATTTCACTAGTTTGATTTCTGCAGTGAGAATTTTTCCTGTGAAGAGAGTAAAATGGGCCTATAACATTTGGAGTTTAGAATAAAATTGATTTCATTGAGATGCAAGATTCTGAGGGACCATGACAGGGTAGACACAGGGGCTCTTTCTCCTAGCTTCACAGTCTAAACCCACAGCCTCACAACTAGGGGTTAGCTATTTTGAACTGAGATGAAGCAATTTATTTGGATTCCTCTATCCCAGAGGACTGGTTGTTCAGTTGCTGAATACTCAAGATTGAGAGCAATGGTTACTTGGAACCCAACTGAGTCAAGGTATATAAGAATTAGGTGATAAAATGGAGTTAACATTCAAAATCAGGCATCTTATAGAATATCAGACCAGGCTTGAAGACTTATGGAAAGTTCCTGCCCCTATTCTGACATGCTTAAACAGTTTAGAAATGTACTTTTATTTTAATTCATTAAATTAAGACTGTATTCCCACTATATACTAGAAATTTTAAGTAAATTCTAGCACTTAAAATCATATTACTCAGGTGATGAATTGACATGGATTAATAATGCTTGTGATATCACCAGGTTATCACTCTTATTTTCCTTCATATATTTAAGTATTTAAAAATTAACATCAAAAGTGAAAGACTTCCTAACTCCTGGAAGGATAGCCATGCTGTTTTCTTCTGGTTAAAATTTTATTCCAGAAGGAAATCTACCTCCCATCCTTACACATACCAGAGAGATAAATCGATTTATCGGTTATACAAATAATATTCTCAGTGATATTATAATTATCAGATACTGGGTTTGAACAGGATTTAGAAATGCAATACATGTTTTGTCTGTACGGGTTAATGTACAGAATAAGTGGAATATTTAATATATTTTAAACAGTGAAGACCACAGTACCTCAAAACGCTGAGTTCCCACTGCAAAAAGGCATTCATCTCAGAACATTGCAAGTTAGTATTGGTATCCCTTGGAACACAATTAAAAACATACACAGCGCCATATTGGGCTGAACATACTGAAACTAGATGCATTTTTTCTCAGACTTGTGGCTGAATACACGAATATAAACACTGCAATAAACAAAATACGGGAGTCAGTTTGCAAGGTGTCCTGTGTACAGGCTGCACAAGGAAGCAAATCAAAAGCAATAGTCCTTGTTACACCAGGTTAATTAAAAAAGCTGCAGATGTGCACACAAGAATAAGTCGCTTCCTAGATTTGGTTAAATCCTCGCGATCCTGTGCTGGCTAATACCCCGGACTGCGGAGACGTCCAGGTTCCTGGCCACCAATGACTGACAACCTAAGTGTTTGAACTCACCTCCATGCATTCCCACAGAAGGCTGCAGATAAGCGAAGGTGATTGCCAACCCTATAGCTACCAGGAACCACTGCTTCCGGACACGTTCCAGCAGCCCCATGGCCTTTCAGAGAGAGCGGCCGCTCAGGCACGGCGGACAGCCACCGAGCCGCACTCCAAACGTCGCTTCCGCCTCCACCGCACGGGTTCTCCCACACTGCCCGTGCCCACTCCCGGACTCGAGCCGCTCGAGATCCACGTCGTATCCTGGTCTGACTGCGTGGCCGGCGGAGGCGGTACTAGAGGAGCAGGGGCCCAGCCAAAGAAAAGCTTCAGGAAGAAAGGCAAGGTAGACATTGGCACAGAGAAAGTCTGACAGGTCTATTTCTCAGTAATCATCGTACTTAGGCGCTGGATAATAAAAATGCGGGTGCCTTGTCAACCGCTTCTTCTATTCGCCGCTGCTTTGGGATGAAATCGTTGATTGCCGGAACACGTGCAGCTGCGTTGAGCCTTGTTTCCAGAAGTTTAAAATAATCACATTTCTAGTCTTAATGTATTGGAGCTTCAAGGATTATATTTCTTGTACCGTTCCGTATATACGACAGGTGGACCACATGACTGTAGTGGCAACACAACCTAATGTGTGTTTTATAATAATTAGAGAGAAAGCAGGAACAGCTTATTGATTTGGATGATCAGCTATCATCATCATATTGAACGACGGAGCAAGCTCGAAGGGTTGAATGGCTGACTACTATATTCTGTGTTTCAATAGATCTCTGTTTAAATATATAATGTTTCTATATAGATACCACCGTTCCAATGATTAACTTTCATCTACACTTATGATTATAAAGGCAAATAATTGGATTAATGAGCACTTTAAATATTGTTACAGTTTTTAATAAAATTCTTAATAGTTGTATTGCATAAGAGGTTGGATGTTGCCATGTCTTCTTCGAGTTCTCATAAATTTGAAGTGATCACACCTGAGTCTAAATACTGGATCCTTTCAGCAAGGAATATACTCAAATCTCTCTATATCTGACACCCTAGGATAAAGATTAACACAACAATTAGTTTCTAGCTCTTTAGGATTAATATAACAATAAGTAAATTCTTTCTTTTAGAGGTGCCTGTTGTTAATATAACTGTTAAAATCATTAACATTTCATCTAAAGTAATGATTAACAATTGACTTTGATACGTAAGCTTGAGTCATTTAAAATGCATTTTCCCCTCTTATTTGTAGTTTTCTTTAGGTGGTAGGATAACATCCATCATGAGGATTTACCATTCAGTGGTAAATTGGCATGCTGCATAAGCAATGATACTCTGGGTGTTGGAGTTGTGCTTATGTTGTGTCACCTGCCAGTAACAGTGTTGATGTCTCACATTTTGTTCCTGATATTTTCTTGCTTGTTGGTGCTATCTTTCCATCTTTTCCACTTCTGCAGTTCAGGTGTAGGTCAAATATTGGACTGTCATTTGTTCAATGGTTTTGGTCTCAATGGTGAATGGCTTTGGAGTCTCAGCCTCATCAACAACATTTGCTAGGTTCCAAGTTTTCATGTTTGGATTCTGTGCAGTTTGTCTTTTCAACAGCTGAGGCAGGGATTGGCATACATGTTGAATATTGACCTCCTTCCATCCGTGCATGTGAGACGTCTTGCCTTCAGTAACTTGGAGTGAGTGTCTTGCTTCATGGGTATACTTATACTTTCTTCATTTCAATACTTCTGCAGATAATTTCACTTTAGCTTTGAGAAGTGTAAGCCAGAATCACAATAAGGCAAGGTTTGGGATTTCTTTGTCTCTCTCTGCATTTCATGAGAGTTCATTTGGACATCTGGATGTTTCTTCTGACAAACTCATGTTCTCTTGGTGAAAGTGGTAATGATGTTAAACCTGTACTGTTCAGTGAATTGGGTTTGATTGTCACTGAAGACCAGGTGAGTTGGAGTGATATGGCTCACTTCTCTTCCTTGTCCTCACTTAAAAGGTTACATTTGTTAATTCAGTGTGTGCATTTACTGTTTATACATGTGGCTATATTTTTTAAAAAAGGCAGAGGTTTTATTTAGTTTAGTGAGTAGGAGTTAGTTTTATTACACTAAAACCTAACCTATGATTAAGAAAGGTAAAAATACATTTTGACTTCCACTACCTGTGCACGTGTACACACGCACTCAAACAACTCTCAAAAATACAAATTACAAACTGGAGATTAAATTTCATCAAATATCAGCCCTTTAAATATGTCATTATAAAAAGGTCACAACAAAGCTGGCTCTCTCATGCAGCTATAGCATTTGGTTCTAAACTGAAGTATTTCAAAATTGTAACTGATTTCTTGTGTAAGCTGTCTAAGATCTGTAGTCTTTTTTTTTTAAATCTGTTCACTGAGAGAGTCAAACCTTAGCAGGCAGGGCACCATTCCTGGGGAAAGAGAAAACTGCTGTTCTGCCAAAGTCCATGTGGTCAGAAATGCACATTGAAAAGCTTTATCAAATGACTTCTTTCCAACTGTGAGCAGAAGTTGAAAAATCAATTGCATGTTCAAAAATGTTAGTTGATTAGCTCATTTCAGTGCAGTTACCTTAGCCATTATTACATGGCCCAAGTGATCAGATTTAATGTTTTGTTTCCAACAATGGTGGACAATTGCCCAGGTATATCTTGTAGATAAAAAGCAGGACAAATCTAATCTGGCCAATTACAGCCCCACCTGTTGACTTAAACTATCAGTAAAGTGATAAAAAGGCTCGTAGAGCATGTAAACAGACCCTTCGGTTCTGTTCATCTACACCGACCAGATTTCCCAATGTGACCTTGTCCCATTTGCAAGCATTTGGCCCATGTCCCTCTAAACCCTTCCTATTCATATACCATCCAGGTGCCCTTAAAATGTCAAAATTGTACCTGCCTACATCACTTCCTCTGGCAGCTTGTTCCATACATGCACTATCCTCAGTGTGAAAATGTTATTCCTCAGGTCCTTTTTACACCTTTCTGCTCTCTCCTTAAAACTATATCCTCTAATTTTGGGCTCCCCCACCTTAGGAAAAAAGACTTTGGCTATTCCCCCCATCATCGTCCCTCATGACCTCTATGAGGTCGTCCTTCAATGTCCTGACTCTGCAGGGAATAAAACTCCAGCCTATTCAGCCTCTCTTTGTAGCTTCAGACCTCTGGTCCCTGTAACATCTTTGCAAATCGCCAATGTCCTATATAGCTTCAACATGACATCCCAATTTCTACACCCAGTGTTACGACCAACGAAGACAAGCATACCAAATGCCTTCTTCACTACTGTCTACCTGCAACTCCAGTTTCAAGGAACTATGCACCTCCACCCCTAGGTCTCTTTGTTCAGCAACACACCCCACGGCCCTACCATTAACTGGAAAAGTCCTATCCTGAGTTGCCTTATCAAAATGCAACACTTCACGTTTATCTAAAACTCCATCTGCCACTCCTTGGCCCATTGGCCGATCTGATTAAGGTGCCGCTGTACTTCTTCACTGTCCATTACACCACTTATTTTGGTCAGCAATCTTAGTAGCAAAACCCTGCTCACTGAAACTTAGTCCAGATTCTATCAGGGTAACCCGGGTCCTGACCTCACTACAACTAATTACAGTCATGCCTGACATGGAGAAAAATGGTTGGGGTTTTTGGAGATCAGTCATCTCGACTCCAGGATCTCTACTGGTGTTCCTCTGCAGATGGTGTTCTAGGCCCAACTATCTTCAGCTGCTTTTACAATGACTTTCCTTCCATCTCAAGATCAGAAGTGGGGACATTCACTGACTGTATAATGTTCAGCAATATTTATTACTCCTCAGATACTGAAGCAGTCTATGTCCATGTGCAGCAAGACCTAGAAAATATGCAGATTTAGGCTGATAGGTGGCAAGTAACATGGGTGGCACGGTAGCTCAGTAGTGGTTAGCACTGCTGCCTTACAGCACCAGGCACACGGGTTCGATTCCACCCTCAGGTGACTGTCTGTGTGGAGTTTGCATGTTCGCCCTGTGTCTGCCTGGGTTTCCACCGGGTGCTCCAGATTCCTCCCACAGTCGAAAGATGTGCAGGTTAGGTGGATTGGCCATGGGAAATGCAAGGTTGCAGGGGAATGGGTCTGGGTGGGATTCTGTTCAGAGGGCCGGTGTGGACTTGTTGGGCTGATTGGCCTGTTTTCACACTGTAGGGATTCTATGAACAGTCATACCACACAAGTGCCAAGCAATGGATAAATCTGAGACTGAATGAAACCATCATCCCATGACATTCAATAGCATTATTGAAACTGAATCCCCCACACTTACCATGCATGGGGTGTTACCATTGACTGGAAACTGAACTGAACTAACCAGGCAAATATTGTGGCAATAAGAACAAGCCAGAGGCCAAGAATTGTGCAATGAGTAACTTGCCCCTTGACTCCAAAAAGCCTGTCCACCATCTACAAGGCACAAGTCAAGAGTGTCACTTGCCTGGATAAGTGCAGCTCCAACAGTACGCTAGAAGCTCGACACTGTCCAAGACAAAGCAGTCCCCTTGATTGGCACCACATTCATAAACATTCACTTTCTCCACCACTGACATTAAGTAGCAGTAGTATGTACCATCTACAAAATCCACTGCAGAAATTCACTGAGGCTCCTAAGACAGAACTTTCCGAGGGTATGATCTAGAAAGACAATGTGATAAATAATATTTGTGCAAATAACAATATGGCAAGAAGGATTTGTGGTAGATAACAGTCACACCACACAAATGCCAGGCAATGACTAACTCCATTGTTATGGACCAGACCAAACCCCTTTAAAATATTAAGAAGATAGTCTAGACCGTAACCTTTTCTTATTTTAAAGGTAAATGTAAGGTGTTGCATTCCAGATGCAATTCGATTTGTCAAACCACCAGATTCGAAGCAAAACACACTTTTCTCATCCATTATAGTTAGAATACAACAAAAGAAACAAAGAATTTGAATAACATAACTCTACTGGAAAACTTAACAGAATAATAGACACTGTAATTTTACCAATTAACTGTTCCAACATAGTAACATCCCATAAACACACCCTTGGCAAAAGGCAAATTCAGAAAACAGACTGTCTCACATGTAACTCCTGTAGCAGGCAGCGAACAGCTTTCGGCTGTAACCGAGAGAGGGAAAGAATAGCTTCCACTTCTTCAAGACCCCAATAGCAACTGCTGAAAGCTACATTAAAGATCCTGGTTCAATGGGAGTTTGACCAAACCCATTCAAGGTGCTTCTGTTGTTCCAACTTTAAAAGAAAGGCCTGACAAGCTGTTTACTGCAGTGGTTCTGGTAGGCAGCTTATCACCTCTGTCTTAAAACCTCTCTTCAAAAACAAAAGGACAAAATAACCTCTTAAAGCCACAGCACCATCACACCACTAAGGGAAATCTAACGACTACCCCTTAACATTCAATCGTGTTACTATCATCGTATACCCCATCATCAACATCCTTGAGGCAAGTAACTCACCTCCTGACTCACCAAAGCCTGTCCACCATCTTCAAAGCACAAGTCAGGAGTGTTTGGAATAATCTCCATTTGCCTGGATAGGTACAGCTCCAAAAACACTCAGGAAACTTGATACCATCCAGGACAAAACATTCTGCTTGATTGGCACCACATCTGCAAGCACCCACTCCCTCCACCGCCCATGTTCAGAACCAGCAGTGTGTTCTATCTACAAGATGCACTGCAGAAACTCACCAGCAATCATTAGACAGCACCTTCCAAACCCATAACCGCTTCCATCCAGAAGGACAAGGGCTGCAAGATACATGGGAGCACCACCAAGTTCCTCTCCAAGTCACTTACCATCCTGTCTTGGAAATATGTCTCCCTATCTTCACAGTTGCTGGGTCAGAATCCTAGAATGCCCTCTCTAAGGGCATCGTTGGTCAACCTACAGCATAAGAACTGCAACAGTTCAAGAAGGCAGCTCACTACCACCTCAAGGGCAACTCGGAATAGCAATAAATGCTGGCTAGCCAGCAACGCCCATGTCCCACAAATGAATTTTAAAAAAGGCTGAGTCTTAATTGTTTTAATTGCCTTATTATCAGCCTATGGGATGGTCTCTTTCAAATTCCTTGGGGTTTATTGTCTTGGGTGAGGTTTCCATAGACCCAGCATTTCCATTCCAAAGAAATGGAATGTGGACTGGATAGTAATGCATATTTTGGTAGCCATTTTAAGTCAACGACCATATTTCAGTAAAATTGCCTCTTTAAAAGCTCCATTGTCTGTACTTCCAGCCAATATTTTACATAACAATGTCTTCATGACATGATATTCTTTCAGGAATCCCTTGCCTGGTGAACAGACCTCCTACTGCTGAGATGACTTGTTGTGGCTTTTGAAACTTTCACATTTTAGTTAAAAAAGGGTATTTTGAGTAGTGGTCAGGAACTAGGAGATACAATCCTCGATTGTCTGTGCATAAGTCAGCTTCCAGAATATTCTATGGTCTGGGATACTTTAGTAGCTATCATCTCCAGATAGGCAATCTTCTATCTGTGGTGATACACTACCCCCCAAGAAGCCAGCTATAAAGGATCACAGCCGAAATTCAAAAAGCATGAGGAGACTGGATGTCTTGTGAGTAATAGCCAAGATCGTTTAAATCGTCACCAACAATAAAAACCTGCAGGACATTGCCCCAGCTCTTCAGGTACAACCTGATGTGTATAATCCCAATTATGAGGATAGATTACAGAAAAGATTAAAAAAAGCCACTTCTCTTCCAGGTTTGACACCTTGAAGAAGTTCTGCTCTTGTCTCTAGGATTTCCACGTTAATCTCTGATGAAGAGTCATCTGAACTCAAAATGTTAACTTGCTTTCTCTCCAAGGATGCTGCCTGACATGCTGTGATCTCTAGCATTTTTTGCTTTCAGTTAATCCTTCACTTGTTCATCTTCATTATTTTCTATCATCTCTAGTGTTGGAAAAAGCGTTTACTAAAAATCACTTTCACGTCTCCTTCCTCCATGGCTGACTCCAGTTCCACCTTATCCCACTCAAATTCCAACTGAAGTTCCAACCTTCATGTTTCGAACTCAATCAGGATTAGAAGTCTTTCCTAGACATACAACACTCCCTATTCAGCTGCTCCTGCCTCATCCTGAGATCTACACACAGTGCCATGCACTGCCACATGCACACTCTCAACCCCTCTCTCCAGCAGCACCACCTCACACTATCTCAAAGCTGTCTTGGTCCCCAGTTCATCTCATTTGATGCTTTAACAAAAAACTTTTTCTCTTCCTTTCAGGTGTTAAGGCAAGAAAGCTCCAAATATTCAAGAATACTGATGCCCCTCTGGAGCTTCTTCCCGTCCAATTCCCTCCCACTCCATTCTTCAACCTAATCCCACATCTTGTCATACCCTCTGACCTTTCCCTCTCTGATGCTAAATGATCTTTGCTGAGCAAAGAACTTTGGTTTTATCCCTTTACACTCCCAAATTTTGGCCATGACATGATGCTGAACTCATTTTCCATTGCCTTCAATTTCATGCCCACTTCTTTGGATAAAAGGCCTCTCCTTTTCACCTGTCTCCAATACTCCCTCTCCACCTGGGCTTCTCTTTCTGCTTTTTACCTGCACGTGATCTCTTCATTGAGAACTATCAACGTGACATTGACCACCTTAATTTCTCTGCTCCTCTCACTCACTCACTGTCTCACTCTGAACTTGCTGTACTCTATTATCTCAGGTCCAACCCCTGAGTCATGAAACCTGCTGATAAAGGTTGGTGTGGTTGTCTTCTGGCATCTGACCTCTACCTTGCAGTGGCTGAGTGTGAACTCTCAGACATTTCCTCCTATCTCCCCTGGATCATGACCCTCCCATTGAAAATCAGGCTTGAGTGTCCAGGACTGTCATGAACCTTATCTTCTCTGGAGGTCTCCTTTCCACCGTTTCCCATCTCACAATCCCGCAGAGTCCGTTTCTATCTCCTTCCTAAAATCTGCAAAGAGACAACCCGATTATTTTAGCCTGTAGCTGCCCCACTGAACTTATTTCTTCCTGTCTTGACTTTTTTCTCCTCCCTTGTTCAGTCTCTTCCCACTTACATTCTTGATTTTTCTGACATTTACATTAGTTCCACAAATTCCAGTTTTCTGGTCCTAGTCACCTCTTCACCATAGATGTGCAATCCTTCTTCTGCAGATCCAACCGTCAGCAGGATGGTCTGAAGGCTCTCTACGTCTTCCTTGAAAAATGGCCTCTACAGTCTCTGTCCACCACCAGCCCCTCCTGTCTGACTGAGCTCATTCTCACTTTGAACAACTCTCTTCCAATTGCTCTCACTTTCTCCTAGTCAAAGATGTGGCCATGACTATCTGCATGGGTCCCAGCTATGCTCATCTCTTTGCGGGGTATGCTGAACCTTTCTTGTTCCAGTTCTACTCAGGCACCCCCACAACTTTTTTTCTGATACAATGCTATCTTTAGTGCTGCTTTCTGCTCTCATCCGCAATTGAAAAAATTTAATCATTTCTGATATAATTTCTATTTTTTTTTCTCCTATCTTCTCCAGGTCCAACTCTGACTCTTCCATTCCCTTTCTTGACTTCACTGTTTCCATTTCTGGGGATATACTGTGCATGAGTATCCATTACAAGCTCCCACAGTTACCTTGACAATACCTACACACACACTGCTTCCTGCAAGGATTCCATTCTTTTCTCCCAATTCCTCTGTCTCCATCCTCCTAGTAAACCATTGTGGTACCATCTCCAAAGCCTCCACATTCTTCTGGTAGTGTGGCGACAAGAATTGTTCACAATATTCTAAATGCAGCCGAACTAAAGTTCTATGCAGCTGTAACATGACTTGCCTATCTTTATACTCTAGCCCTGACCAATGAAAGCAAGTTATATGCCTTCTTGAATACCTTATCCACTTGTGGTGCCACTTTCAGGAACCGTGGACCTGTACGCTGAGACCTGTATGTATGTTGATGCTATTAAGGGTTCTGCCATTTCCCATATACTTCCCTCCTACATTAGATCGTCCAAAATGCATCGCCTCACATTTGTCTGAATTAAACCCCATCTGCCAATTCTCTGCCCAAGTCTCTGGCCTATCTATATGCTACTGTATCCTCTGGCAATCCTCCGCAGCTCCCCCAATCCTTGTGTCACCCGCAAACTTACTAATTAGGCCACCTACATATATATGTATCCTTTGTAATCCTATATAAATCCTTTAGATATATTACAAGCAACAGGAGTCCCTGTGAACGCTGCAGGTCACAGATCTCATCTGAAAAATGCCCTTCCATCCCTACTGTCCATCCTCTGTGGCTAAGCTAGTTCTGAATCGACCTTACCAGCTCACTGAATATCCCATGTGACTTCACCTTTTGTATCATCCTACCATGAGGGACCTTGTCAAAAGCCTTGCTAAAGTCAATATAGATAACCTCTACTGCCCTGCTGTCATGGAGTCATACAGAATAGAAATAGGCCCTTCAGCCCAACCTGCCATGCTGACCAGGTTTCCCAAACTGAACCAGTCCCATTTGCCTGTGTTTGTCCAAACCCCTCTAAACCTTTCCTATGCACATTGTAATTGTTGTAATTGTATCCAACTTGACCAGTTCCTCTGGCAGCTCGTTCCATATATTGCCCCTCAGGTCCCTTTTAAATCTTTCCCCTCTCAACTTAAACCTAATTTTGGACTCACCTATCCTGGGGAAAAGACCTTGGCTATTCAACTTATGTATGCCCCTCATGATTTTATAAACCTCTGTAAGGTCACTCCTCACCCTCCTACATTCCAGGGAAAAATGTCCCAGTCTGTCCAGCCTCCTCTTATAAGTCAAACTTTCCAGTCCCGGTAACATACTTGTAAATCATTTTTGCATCCTTTCCAGTTTAATAACATCCATCCTATAGCACGGCAACCAGAATTGTACACAGTACTCGAAATGTGGGCTCACCGATGTCTATAACGTGACGTCCCAACTTCTGTACTCATCAATCATCTTTGTCACTTCCTCAAAAAACTCATCAAGTTTGTGAGACATGACCTTCCCTGCACAAGGCCATCACTAATAAGTCCATATCATATTTTTCCAAATGTGAGTAAATCTCATCCACAAGAATCTTCTCCAATAATTTCCCTACCACTGACATAAAAGTCACCGACCTATAATTTTGCAAACTATCCCTGTTGCCCTTCTTAAGCAAAGAACAGCATTAGCTATTCTCCAGTCCCCTAGGACTCCTTCTGTGACTAAAGAGGATATAAAGATTTCATATGAGGCCCCAACAATTTCCTCACCTGCCTCCCTCAATAATCTGGTCTAGAACCCATCAGTCCTGGGGGCTTGTCTACCTTAATGATTTTCAAAACACCCAACACCTTTTTTATAATGATATACCCCAGAATATTAACATGCACCTCCCATGACTGACCATCCACCATGTCCTCTTTTGTGAATACCGACGCAAAGTATTTGTTAAGGATCTCACCCACTTCTTCCAGCTCTGCACATAAATTCCCTCACTTGCCTTCAGTGGACCTACCCTTTCCCTAGCTACACTCTTGCTCCTAATATATGTGTAAAATGCCTTTGATATTCCTTAATCCTGTTTGCCAAAGATATTTAATGGCCCCTTTTAGCCCTCTTATTTCCTTGTTTTGAGTTCTTTCTTGCTATCTTTGTATTCTTCAAGGGCCCTGTCAGTCTTCTGTTTCCTAAACCTTACATATGCCTTATGTTTCTTTTTGACTAAGCTCTCAATTTCTCTTGTCACCCAAGGTTCCAGAATGTTGTCACTTTTATCCTTCATTTTCACAGGAACATGCTGGTCCTGAACTCTAATCAACTGCTTCTGTCTAAACTATATTAAAGAACAAATTTTCCAACACCTTTCAGCTATAAGGAAGAGCTGAACTCACAATGTTAACATTGTTTCTTTCTCTACAGGTGCTGCCAGACCCACTGAGTATCTCCAGCATTCTGTGTTTGGTAAAGAAGCTGAGGCTGTTCTCCTTAGAGAAGAGAGGTTGAGAGACTGTTAGATAGACATGTTTAAAATCATGTTCTGGTCAGAGTTGGGGGTAAAAAATATTCTTATACCAGCAGGGTTAAGGTCCAGAGGACTCCAATTTGTCCTGATTTATAATTTGTGATTGGCAAAAGACCCAAAGACAAAATGAGGGAAATCATTTTTTAATTGCAGCAAGTAGGTTGGGCCTGGAATGTACTTGCGTGGGTGTTGAGAGCTGTGGCTTAACAGACAGGGAGCAAAACTAATTAAGTTTGAACAAAGCTTAATGGCACAATAGATTTCACAACTATAGCAAGAGTCATTCAACTTCTTGAAATGTGTGTAAGCCTACAAAAGATTATAAAGTCGGCTGTTGCAACTACAAGGAAGCAGATGTTAAGGAAAGGTCTCTTCCAAAGGTGATATAGCAGTAGCAGTGACACAGTTTGTAAACACAAGCCATTGGACTTTGATTGCAGAAAGTATAATCTCTGAGGTATTACAACAGTAATTGTCATGCTGTGGAGCACACCACAGGAACACAGAGATAAAAGATTCATTGATGAACTATTTTAGAAGAAGCGATGTTCTCCAAACCAATCAATTTTTTCAAATCATCACCGGTTGCGTTCTGTACAATTTGTCAAACAGTACATATAATTGAAAAATAAACTGAGTAATATACAGGACCGCTTGTTTTTCCAAAGAACTTGTAGAGCACCAGTACGGGCACAGTAAGCCAAATGACCTTTTTTTGCCGTAACAGGTCCATGATTCTTTTTCAGCTCTGATTGATGGAAGAAGGTCTTTTCAGTTGGCTAGAAGCGCCCTGAATGAAATTATATCTGTCACCAAATAGTTCGCATATATCACAATAATCCATATATGGCAGTAAATTAACAAATGGGCTTAGAATAGTTAGGTTGTTGTTTTTGGCCTGATGGGCCAAAGAGCATCTTTCTGTTCTATAGATGTCTCTGGCTATGAATATCCCAAAATTAGTATTTTTAATCTCATCCATGTAGGGACTGTGTTTCTTGGGTGGGACTATGGAAAAGTAGTAATATTGGGAGAGAGCTGAAAGATAGAAGTTTGGAAGAAGAGTCATACTGTATGGTGGCTCAGTGGTTAACAAAGTGATCTCACAGTGCCAAGGACCTGGGTTTAATTCCAGCCTTGGGAGACTGTGTGGAGTTTATATATTCTCCTTTTGTCTGCGTGTTTTTTCTCCTACAGTCCAAAGGTGTGCGGGTTAGGTGGATTGGCCATGCTAAATTGTAATGTTCAGGGATGTGCAGGCTATGTAGATTAGTCATGGTAAATGTGGGGTTATGGGGCACAGTAGGGGATTGGGTCTGGGTGGGATGCTTTTCGATGGGTTGTTGCAGACTCAATAGGCTGAATGGCTTTCTTCCATGCTATATGGGTTCTATGATTCTGTGGACTTCGAAGGTTAGCTCTGTTTCTCCACAGATGCTGCCAGACCCACTGAGTTTCTCCACCATTCTGTTTGTTTTAGATTTCCCGCACCCATAGTATTTTGCTTTTATTATAAGATAGAACTTACACTTGAGTGAAAAGGAGATGGCAAATCCTTGAGGAAAACAAAGACCTGCATTAATGTAGCACATGCTTTACAAGCATGAAGTACTTTTGAAATATAGTCTCTGTTGTAATGTAAGAAGCCTGGCAGCTAAGCCACATAAGCAAACTCCCACAAAAATGCATTGTGATCCTTGCCAGATGCTTTTTGAGATGTTGATCAATGAAGAAATATTGGCCAGGACACTATGGATCATTTCCCTGATGGTATTCAAATTTATGCCATTGGATCTTTGCATCCACCCAAGGAGGTAAATGAGTCTCAGTTCTCATGTGAAACAGAAGTTCTTTCCCAGGGTGAGGGATTCAATAACGAGGGGTCACGCGTTCAAGGTGAGAGGAGAAAAGTTTAAGGGGGATACAAGGGGAAAGTACTTTACACAGAGGGTGGTAGGTGCCTGGAACGCGTTGCCAGCAGAGGTAGTAGAGGCAGGCACGGTAGATTCATTTAAGGTGCGTCTGGACAGATGCATGAGTAGGTGGGGAGCAGAGGGATACAGATCCTTAGGAATTGGGTGATAGGTTTAGACAGTGGATTTGGATCGGCACAGGCTTGGAGGGCTGAAGGGCCTGTTCCTGGGCTGTAAGTTTTCTTTGTTCTTTGTTCTTTGTTCTAATGGTGTAAGAGTCCTCAGACTGCGATAGGGTTAGGGTTAGGGTTAGGGTTAGTTTGCACTAGAGTGTCAGCCTAGATTTTGTACTCAAACCATAGAGTGGGTCTTGAACCTAGAATCATATGATACAGAGGCAATTTTTCTGGAGTAATAACGTAACAAGACACCAAAATTGGTGATGTAGTGTACAGTGAAGAAGGTTATCTCAGAGTACAATGGGACTTTGATAAGATGGGCCAATGGGCCAAGGAATGGCAGATGGAGTTTAATTTAGATAAATGTGAGGTGTTGCATTTTGGTAAGGCAAATCAGGGCAACACATATACACTTAATAGTAGGGTCCTGGGGAGTGTTGTCAAACAAACAGACCTTGGGGTACAGGTTCATAGATCCATGAAAATGGGGTTGCAGGCAGACAGGATAGTGAAGAAGATGTTTGATTTTCATGCCTTTATTTTGGCGAGTGCGTTGAGTACGGGAGTTGGGATGTCATGTTGCAGCTGTACAGAATATTAGTCAGGCCACTTTTGTAATATTGCATTAAATTCTCATTTCTCTGCTACAGTAAAGATGTTGGTAAACTTGAAAAGGTGCAGAAAAGATTTACAAGGATGTTACCAGGGTTGGAAGGTTTGAGCTATCAGGAGAGGCTGAACAGACTGGAGCTATTTTCCCTGGATATCGGAGGTTGAGAGCTGACTTTATTGGGATTTATAAAATCATGAGACTGAATAGCCAAGGACTTATTCCCAGGGTAGGAGAGTCCAAAACTAGAGGGCATAGGTTTAAGGTGAGAGGATAAAGATATAAAAGGCAGCTAAGGGGCATATTTTTCACACAGAGGTTGGTGAGTGTATGGAATGAGTTGCCAGGTGAAGTGGTCGAGGCTGGTAAATTTAGAACATTTAAAAGGCATTTGGATGGGTACATGAATAGGAAGGGTTGAGAGGGATATGGGCCAATTGCTGCTAAATGGACTAGATTAATTTAGGAACAAAAACAAAATTGCTGGAGAGGCTTAGCAGGTCTGGCAGCATCTGTGAAGGAAAAAACAGAGTTAAAGTTTTGGGCCCGGTGACCCTTCCTCAGAATTGGTGGTGGCTGGGAAAATGTCAGTTTATATGCAGAAAATAGGGAGGTGAGTGGGGTAATGAGTAAACGATAGGGTAGGGCCCAAAGAGAGAGAAAGACAGTTGGACAGACAAAGGAGTTGCTAACGATCAGGTTGGGAGGGTGAAGAGTTGTTAATGGGGACTGTTAGTGACTCATAACAGGGGGTGTGTGATAGCAGGCTATGTGGTAACAAGGCCTGGAGTGTGGGATAGGGGGCTGGGACATGGGAGAGTTTAGGCCCTAAAATTATTGAAGTCAATATTGAGTCCGGAGGGCTGTAGGGTTCCCAAGCGGAAAATGAGGTGTTGTTCCTCCAGCTTGTGTTGGGCTTCGCTAGAACACTGCAGCAAGCCAGAGACAGAGATGTTGGCCAGGGAGCAGGGTGGTGCGTTAAAGTGGTAGGCAACAAGTAGTTAGGGTCTTTTTTGCGAGCAGAACGTAGATGTTCTGCGAAGCGGTCAGCAAGTCTACACTTCGTTTCCCCAATGTAGAGGAGACCACATAGTGAGTAGTGAATGCAGGAGACTAGATTCTGGGAAGTGCAGGTGAAGTGTTGCTTCACCTGGAAGATATGTTTGGGCCTTTGGATACCGGGGAGGGAGGAGGTAAATGGGCAGGTGTTGCACCGTCGCCAGTTACGGGGAAGGTGCCGTAGGGCTGTGGGGAGGTGTTGGGGGTGAAGGAAGTGTGGACCAGGGTGTCCCAGAGGGAACGATCCCTGCGAAAGGCGGAAAAGCAGGGAGGGGAATATGTGTCTGGTGGTGGCATCTCGCTGGAGGTAGCGGAAATGGCATCTGATCTTCTGGATGTGGATGCTGGACGCAACTGCCAACCAAGCTGGAAGAACAACACCTCATTTTTCACTTGGGGACCCTACAGCCCTCCCGACTCAATATTGAGATAACAAGGTGTGGAGCTGGATGAACACAGCAGGCCAAGCAGCATCATAGGAGCAGGAAAGCTTGACCAGTTCAATAATTTTAGGGCCTAAACTCTCCCATGTCCCAGCCCCCTATCCCACATACCAGGCCTGTTACCACATAGCCTGCCATTACACACCCCCTGTTGTGAGTCACTAACAGTCCCCATTAACAACTGTTCGCCTTCCCAGCCTGATCGTTCGCAACTCCTTTGTCTGTCCAAATGTCTTTCTCTCTCTTTGGGCCCTATCCTATCGTTTACTCCCTACCCCACCCACCTCCCTATCTTCTGCATCTAAACTGATGTTTTCCCAGTCACCATCAGTTCTGAGGAAAGGTCACCAGACCCGAAATGTTAACTCTGTTTTTTCCTTCATAGATGCTGCCAGACCTGTTGAGCCTCTCCAGCAATTTTGTTTTTGTTCCTGATTTACAGCATCCACAGTTCTTTTGGTTTTTATCTAGATTAATTTAGGATAGTTAGAATGGCACAGTGGCTCAGTGGTTAGCACTGCTGCCTCACAGCACCACGGACCCAAGTTCAGTTCCACCCTCAGGCAACTGTCTGTGTGGGGTTTGCACAATCTCCCCATGTCTGCATGGGTTTCTGCTGCGTACTCCACTTTCCTCCCACACTCCAAAGATGTGTGGGTTTGGATGATTGGCCGTGCTAAATTGCCCATAGTTTTCAGGGATGTGTAGGTTAGGTGTGTTAGCCATGGAAAATGCAGGGTTACAGGGAAAGGGTAGGAGGATGGGAATGGGTCTTGGTGGAATGCTGTTCAGAGGGTCGGTTTGGACTTGTTGGCTGAATGGCCTGTTTCCACACTATCGGGATTTGGACCGAAGGGTCTGTTTCTGTGCTGTATAACTCTATGATTGTGTGATATACAAAAGCTCTTTTGATAAAAAAGTGATCAATAGCAGGAGATGGATGTTAATAAAGTAATTCTCCATCATACTTTAACAAAATTGTGCAGAATGCACCCGATGATGTTTTGAAAAGTTTGCATTGTAGCACAACATTTCATTCAGTGAAACCTCTAAACTCATTGTTCCACAGTGGTGACAATTATCGTTGCATCCCACCCAAATCCACCCCGTTCCCTATTCCTATCAGAGGTCGTATCTTCTGCAATCAAAATCTGACAACCTGTGTTTACAGATCACATCACTTATACCCAGCTATGTCACTGTACACTGGACATCAATACTGCTTCACTGCCATGGCGATGACAGCTTTGTAACATGTTGTAGACTTATTGCACAAAACGTCAAGGAGTTGAAAGCCTCTTGCTATAGTTGTGAAACCTATTGTGCCATTATATTTTAGCGAAAGATCCTCTCAGGCAATGTTCACAATAGTATCCTGAGCCTCATTGTGTATGCACTCTGCTGTTCTGTAGGTATTTCTAAGTGTGACCATTGGGGTGGTGTGATGGCTGTGTGGTTAGCACTGCTGCCTCATACCACCAGGGATCCAAATTCAGTTCCACCCTTGGGCAACTGTCTATGTGGACTTTGTACATTTTCCCTGTGTCTGTGTGAATTTCCTCCAGGTGCTCCAGTTTCCTCCCACAGTCCAAAGATGGGTATGTTAAGCCGTGCTAAATTGCCCCTGGTGCCCAGGGATGTGCGGGCTATGTGGATTAGCCATGGGATATAAGGGTTATAGGGATAGGGAAGGGGGTTGGATTTGGGTGGAATGCTCATTGAAAGGTCAGTGTGGACTTGATGGGCCAAATGGCCTGCTTTCACACTGTAGGGATTCTATGAAATCAACCTAATTGGTATTATGCAAAGGGATTCCAGAATTACCACTGAGAATTCTCTCAGGACTGTACCCCAGGTACCAGAGACTACTAGATATAATGAAGGCTACTTCCTTAAGTAATAGGTATGAATTTGCAATATTACGTTTCTGTGGTATGAAATCACCTTTCACTTTATATGGTACTTTTTAAAAACTGGTGTATGAAATGGAACCAAAATGACTGCACGTATTCCATCTAACATTTTTTAGATGCCTGCCAGGTGGTAATAGTTTTGTGTCCTCCCATTTGATTGTCCACTGAGTGGGTGATTAAAGCTGTTTTGTTTGGCAAATATATTTAAATCACTTTTTGTATTGGAATGAATTGCAGATTGCTATATCTGACAATGTACCTTACAGGTTGCCTAGAACAATCTCTTAAGTAAAATTAAATGCCAAAACAGATTTTACAGCAACATCAACTTCTCGATATTTTGTGAAATAAGTCTACAACAAGTTATAAAGCTCAGTCACTTCCACCATAATGAAGCAGAACATTGAAGAAAGGTCTCCTGTGACACAGCCAGGTAGGAGTGAAATGGTATGTAAGCATAGGCCATCGAATTTTGATTGTAGCAAACAGCCTCAGAAATTGCAGCAATAATTTCCAACACTAGCAAAATGTACTGTTGTCAACTGACTGCTTTAAAAAAAAAGGCAAAAGTGTAAAGGGACATAAAGGAAATGTCAGATATTCAGTTCATATCTTGAGAAATGCTTGCTTGCAATTAGCATTTAACTTAAATTTATCGTTATGTGTTTTAAGTCTCAGATTTAGACATGGATAAAACAGCATCTAAAACAGCTGAGATTAATTTATTAACCAACTGGCCTAAACTAGTCTTGTAACTACAAGATGATAAACTGATTTGAATCCCAATAGTTTAAATAAGAGAGGTTAAGGGCCCTTAGGCATCGGTAGTATCCCTACCTCTGAGCCAGGAGGCTTGTGTTCAATCACCCCTGCTATAAAGGTGTGTAATAACGACTCTGAGGAGGCTGCTTAGAAAATATCTAAACAAGGCAGGTTAAGTGCAATGGAATAGAGAGCAGAACTGTATGCCTGGCAAGTATGGGATTCAGTGCAGACTGGAGGAAAACGCTTATTTCTTTTCTTATCTTTGTCAGCCTCCAGGAGAGCTGGATTTGAAAAAAAAATGACAGTAGACCAGAGAGTGTTCAGCTCTGTAAAATCCTCCTGAGTACATAGGATCAGAGGCAAATAAAAAGTGACATTGCTATGAAAAGTGATTAGTGAATTTTTTCTCACTTTTCTTATTTGAAATATTCTAGCAAAGGGAACAAAGAAGTCAATGATATGCTAGCATAGTTCAATATTTTATCCTTAACTACTCAACAATTATGAGAAATTGTGAGTCTTTGTTAGTATTGTAATGTTCCCTTATGAGGAGGTGTAAGAATTATTAATTAATTGTAAAGTATTTATGAATTAGTACATAGTAACAGATATGGCAGGAAGGTGATGTGCTGCAATGCAGGATATGAGAGCTTTTGGATGCTGGCATGATCCAAAGGAAACACCTCTGGAGTAAGTGCTTATGGCAGTAGGCACTTCAGCTCTTTGAATGGAGGCTGAGCTGTAGGGACTGTGACACATCAAGGATGGGAAAAATTGCCTGGACACCGACATTCCAGCAGGTGGTTACATCCCTTTGGATAGGATCTTTTGGTTTAGTCAGTGATCAAGGACAGTGAGTATGACTGAAATTGAGTCAATAAGGGGACCTAAAGGGCAGGAGTGTGTCAGCCATTGCAATTGTCCAACTGGTTTGAGTCTTCTTCAGCTTATTTGGAAAAGAGAGAGAACTATAGAGTCAATGAGCTAACTGGCCATGGTGCAGGACACAATTTCAGCCAGGGAAATAAACACAAATATAGTGGTAGTGGGGGACAGTATTGTGTGATGGTTGACACTATTCTCGGCAGCAAAGCGGATTTGTCCAGACAACTGGGTTGTCTGCCAGATGCCAAGGTTCAGGACATCTGCTCGGACCAGGGAATAACTTGCAGTGAGATGAGGAAGATCCAGTGTCCATGGTCCCATCATACCAACAAAATAGGTCAAGAGGTTCCTAGGTGCTACGTTGCAAAGCAGGACACCAAAAGTAATAATCTCTGGATTACTACCTGAGCCACATGCAAATTGGCATATAGCGAATAACATTGGAAAAATGAATGTGGACTCAAAGATTGGTGTGGGAGAATTGGGATTTGGATCACCGGACATTGGCATCAATACTAGGGAAAATGCGATTTCTACCACTGGGATTTTCTATGCTTGAATCCTGTTGTGACTGATATTTTAGTGAGCCACATAACTAGGGACATAGAGAGGTCTTAATCTGAATGGGGATGAATGATCCAGCTTTTCCAGTTGTACCAAATCAGAGGGTAGAATTGAGTATGAGAACAATGTGGTAATATGGAAAATGAAGGTCAGTAAATGGCAGGTAAGAACAGAGAATAAAAAAAAAGAATGCTGCAACAGTCAAGACTGGATGTTACGAAGATAACAAAAAGACAAAGCTAAAGGCCCTGCATCTAAATGTGTGCAGCATTCATACCAAAGTTCACGAAATAACGCATATTGAAGTAAATATGATCTGAAAGACATTACAGAGACATAGGTAAAGAATGACAGGGATTGGGTCCTGAATATTGAAGGGTAAATGCCATTTAACAAGAGTTAGGAAGCTATGTTAGGGTGGAGGACCAGGACTCAAGCTGGTATTTGTGCAATAATTAGAGAGTGCTTTGGTTCAGCAAATCAGGATGTAGAATTGCAATGGTTGGAGATGAGGGGTGGTAGGGGAAAGAAGTCACATCGCGAGTGGTCTCCAGGCCTCCCAATAGTAATCACATGTCAGAAGAAGTACACAAAGAAATATTGGGTGCTTGTGGGTGATTTTAATCAACATTTAATCTGGAAAATCAGGTAAGCAATGGTGGCCTGGATGAGGAGTTCATGACATGTTTTTGGGATAGCTTGTCAGAGCAGCACGTTCTGTAAGCAACCAGAAAGTATCTTACATTAGACTTGATATTGTATAATGAGACAGGACTAATTAGTGATCTCAGAGTAAGGCATACCTAAGTAACACTGACAACAATGTTATTGAATTTTATATACAGTTTGAAAGGATGAAGAGTGGATCTAATACTAGTGTTTTGGACTTAAATAAAGGCAGCTTTGTGGGCTTGAAAACTGTGCTAGCTGAAATGATCTGGGATACTAGGCTAAGAGACAAATCAAGAGAAAAGTATTGGTAGACAGTTAAGGAGATATTTCAGAATACTCAGAATAAACGTATTCCAACTATAATATTCCAACAAGTGGACCCACCATCCACGATTAACTAAAAGAAATTAGGGAAAGCATCAAATTTAAGGAAAAAGCATATAAATGTGTAAAGATGAATCACAGGTCAGATGATTGATCAGGATATAAGTAATGGCAAAGAATGGGAAAATGCTTAATCAGGAGAAAAAATTAAGTGTATGAGAAGAAGCTAAATAGAAATATAGAAATGGATAACAAGAGCTTCTCCAGGGATCTAAGAAGGAAAAGAAAATGTAAATCAAGTGAGTGTTTATCATCTAGAGAATGAGAATGGAAAGTTAATAGTAGATAAGAAAATTGTGGATGAAATTAATATTTGGACAGCTTCACTATAGAGGATACAAAGAAGTCCGAATACATATTAGAAAGTGGAAGGAAGAGAGGAGCTTGATGAGCTTTCAATCACCATTGGCATGGTATGGAGCAAACTGATAAATTTGAGAAGTGATAAGTTCTCAGATCCTGAGGAGTTTCATCTATGGGTCTGAAAAGGGGTGGCAAATGAGGTAGTAGATTTATTGATATACATTTTTCAAAATGCACTAGATCTGGAAATGTTTCATTAGACAGAAAGTAGCAAATATGACCCCTGTTTTCAAGAAGAGAAAAAGGGAAATAAAACAGGAAACTACCCGAAACGTCAAGTTTTCCTGCTCCTATGATGCTGCTTGACCTGCTGTGTTCATCCAGCCCCATGCTTGTTATCTCGGATTCTCCAGCATCTGCAGTACCTTTTATCTCAAACTACAGGCCAGTTAGCTTGGCATCTGTTTGGGAGAAAGTATTAGAATTGCTTCTTAAGGAGGTTATAGCTAGGCACTTAGATAATTCAGGCACATGGCTTTATGAAAGGAAAATCATGTTTAGTTAATGTAGTAGAATTCTTTGAAGGTGTAACATGTGCTATGGATAAAGGGAAACCTGGTGAAGTACTACATTTGGATTCCAGAAGACGTTTACAAGGTGCCACATGAAAGGTGAAATAGGAGCATGTTTTGTTGGGTATGATGTACGAGCTGCAATGTAAGATTGACTAACTGGCAGAAAACAGAGCGATTACATTAATCGGTTTTTTTCTGATTGGCAGGATGTGGTTAGTGGGATCCAAGGGTGGTCTGTATGGACACCTCAGCTCTTTGCAACTTATATAAATGACTTAGATGAGGGAAGCAAAGGCATGGTAGTTAACTTTTCTGATGATACAATGATAGGTAGAAAATTATGTTGTGAAGAGGAGATTGCAGACCAGTTGTAGATGGGTGAAATGAATAGAAAATGTCTGTCAGATGGAATGTAATATGGGAAAATTTTAAGTGGTTCACTTTGGCAGGAAGAATGAAAAAAACAGTTTTTTTAATTCATCCATGAGATTTGGGTGTCACTGTCTAAGTCAGCATTAATTGTCCAACCCAAATTGCCCAGAGGATACTTAAGAGTCAACCACATTGCTGTGAGTCTGGAGTCATGTGTAGGCCAGACCAAGTAAGGATGGCCGTTTCCTTTACTCTAGGACATTAATGAACCAGATGGGTTTAAATGGTACACAACTTCAGAATTCCAAGGTGCAGAGGGTTCTACGTATTCAAGTGCGTGAATCATAAAAAAAAATTAGTGCAGGTACAGTATGTGATTAATGAGGTTAATGGAATGTAATGTTTTGCTTCACTTATACAGGACATTGGTAGGACCACATCTGAAATACTTTGGGTAGTTTTGGTCTCCTTATTTAAGGAATTATGTAAGTATATTGGAGGAGATTCAAAACAAACCTACTTGATTTTACCTGGAATGATTTAAGTTGTCTTGAGCGGAATGATTTAAGTTGTCTTGAGCAAAATGATTGGACAGACTGAGCTTGATTTCACTAGAGTTTAGAAAAATGATTGATTTGAGTTTATAAGACCTCGAATGGTCTTGATGTACATGAATGTGCAAATGATACTTCCTCTTGTGAGTGATACCAGAACTGGAATGTACTGTGGCACGATGGCTCAGTGGTTAGCACTGCTACTTCACAGTGCCAGGGACCCAGGTTCGGTTCCACCCTTGGGTGACTGTCTGTGTGGAGTTTGCACATTCTCCCTGTGTCTGCATGGGTTTCCTTTGGGTGCTCCAGTTTCCTCCCACAGTTCAAATATGTGCAGGTTAGGTGGATTTGTGATGCTAAATTGCCCCTTAGCATACAGGGTTTTGTAGCTTAGGTGGGATATGCAGGGTTACAGGGATTTGGTGGGATGATCTATGAAGGGTCAGTGTGAACCTGTTGGGCTGATTGGCCTACTTCCACACTGTAGGGATTCTATGATTCCATGTGTTAAAATTAGTGGATTCCCTTTTAAGGGCAGACTTAAGAATTTGTTTTCACAGAGGGTTGTGCGACTTTGAAACTTTCTGCCTCAGAAGATGGTTGTTAGTGAAGGGAATCACACATTGTTGAGCGTAGATTTGAATGTAGAAATTGAAGCACTAACAGATCAGCTATGATCTTGCTGAAAAGCAGATCAGGTTCAAAGGGCTATCTAAGCCCCTGGCACTAAGCGAGTCCCCGTCAATATAGGGGAACTTAAAATCACCCACCACAAACACCCTACTGTCTTCACAATCTTTAAATAATCTATCAACATATCTGTTCCTCTATCAGTGGCTGTTGAGAGGCCTGTCTTACTCTCCCACCCTTTCTATTCCTGAGCTCTACCCAAATGGCCTTGCCAGATGAGGCCTCAGTACAGCTGTGATGTTCTCCCTAATCAGTAACACAACACCCCCACCTCTTCTAAATCATCTCTATCACGGATAAAATATCTGACATCCAGAACATTAAGCTGTCAGTCTTGTCCCTCTCTCAACCAAGTCTCTGTAATAGCTACAACATCGTAGTTATATGTTGTAATCCAAGTATTAAATTCATCTGTCTTGCCTGCCATACTCCTCACATTAAAACAAACACACCTCAGACAGCCAGTCCTGTTGTGTTTAGTAACCTCTCCCTAGGATCTGTTCCTCTTCTTAGTCTTATTGGCCTTCTTGGTCATTTTACTTGCTGGCCTACTGCTCTGGTTCTCACCCTCCTCCCATACTAGTTTAAAACATCCTGAATGGCACTGGTAAACCTTTCTGCATGAATATTGATGCCCCTCCAGATAAGGAGCAACCTGCCCTTCTTGTACAGGTCCAACCTACGCTGGAAGACATCCCAATGATCCACGTATCTGAAGCTCTCCCTCCTATAACTGCTCTTTAACCACATATTTAACTGTACTATCATACTATTCCTAGCCTCACTGGCACATGACACAGGAAGTGATCCTGAGATTACAGCCCTGGAGGTCCTACTTTTCAACATCCTATCGAACTCCCTGAACTCCCTTTGTAGGACCTCATCTTTCTTTCTGCTTATGTTGTTAGTACCAACATGGACCACAACCTCCAGCTGCTCACCCTCCTCTTTCAGAATATCCTGTGCCTGCTCAGAGACATCCTTGACCCTGGCATCAACAGAGAGGCAACATAGCACCTGGACTCTCGCAAACAGTCACAGAACCACCTGACTGTGCCCTCGAGTATAAAGTCCCCTATCACTCCCTCTCATCTACATTTTGACTCTCCCTGCGGCACAACAGTGCCTGTCATGACACCACATCTGATTGCTGCTCTCCTGTGAGAGGCCATTCCCCCCACCCCAACAGTATCCAAAACGGTATACTTGTCTGAAAGGCAAATAGCCACAGGGGACTCCTGCACTGCCTACCAACTCTTGTCTATCTTCCCTATCTACCTTTCAGTCATTTCAGTGGCGGGAGTCCGGAAGGAGGCGCGAGGGCAGCCTGGGAAGGTAAGCTTCTCCTTTAAAATTTACCTCGTGAATAGGTGGAGTACGCGTCGAGCAGGAGCAGACATGGGACGGTTGAGTAAGTGAGGTAATATATTTGGGCGGTTGCTTTACCCGAAACACTACTAAGGTAGTGTCTCCCACCCAACCAAAAAGGTTCTGAGCGCTGATTTGGTAAGTTACTAGTTTTTTTTCCAATAGTCTGTTTTTTAGAATTCAGAACAATGGGAATGGATGTTAGGGCGGTTGCATGCTCCTCCTGTAGGATGTGGGAGGTAAGGGTCACCACTAGTGTCCCTGCTGACTTCATCTGCGGGAAGTGCACCCAACTCCAGCTCCTTGGAAACCACGTTAGGGAACTGGAGCTGGAGCTGGATGAACTTCGAATCATTCGGGAGGCTGAGGGGGTGATTGAGAGGAGTTACAGGGAGGTAGTCACACCTCAGGTACAGGATAAAGATAGATGGGTTACAGTCAGGGGACGGAAAGGGAACAGGCAGACAGTGCAGGGATCCCCTGTGGCTGTTCCCCTCAATAACAAGTATACCGTTTTGGATACTGTTGAGGGGGACGACTTACCAGTGGTAAGCCATGGAGTACAGGTCTCTGGCACAGAGTCTGTCCCTGTTGCTTAGGAGGGAAGGGGGGAGAGGAGGAGAGCATTAGACATTGGGGACTCCATAGTTAGGAGGACAGATAGGAGGTTCTGCGGGACCAAGAGAGACTCGCGGTTGGTGTGTTGCCTCCCAGATGCCAGGGTCCGTGATGTCTCGGATCGTGTTTTTGGGATCCTTAAGGGGGAGGGGGAGCAGCCCCAAGTCGTGGTCCACATAGGCACCAATGACATAGGTAGGAAAAGGGATGGGGATGTAAGGCAGAAATTCAAGGAGCTAGGGTGGAAGCTTAGAGCTAGAACAAACAGAGTTGTTATCTCTGGTTTGTTACCCGTGCCACGTGCTAGCGAGGCTAGGAATAGGGAGAGAGAGAAGTTGAACACGTGGCTACAGGGATGGTGCAGGAGGGAGGGATTCAGATACCTGGATAATTGGAGCTCATTCTGGGGTAGGTGGGACGTCTACAAACGGGATGGTCTGCACCTGACCAGAAGGGTACCAATATCCTGAGGGGGAAATTTGCTAATGCTCTTCGGGAGGGTTTGAACTAATTCAGCAGGGGGATGGGAACATGACTCGTAGCTCCAGTGTATAGGAAGTTGAGAGTAGTGAGGTCATGAATAAGGTTTCAAGGTCGCAGGAGTGTACCGGCAGGCAGGAAGTGGTTTGCAGTGTGTCTACTTCAACGCCAGGAGCATCCAGAATAAGGTGGGTGAACTTGCAGCATGGGTTGGTACCTGGGACTTTGATGTTGTGGCCATTTCGGAGACATGGATAGAGCAGGGACAGGAATGGTTGTTGCAGGTTCCGGTGTTTAGATGTTTCAGTAAGATCAGGGAAGGTGGTAAAAGAGGAGGAGGTGTGGCATTGTTAGTCAAGGACAGTATTACGGTGGTAGAAAGGACGTTTGATGAGGACTCGTCTACTGAGGTAGTATGGGCTGAGGTTAGAAACAGGAAAGGAGAGGTCACCCTGTTGGGAGTTCTCTATAGGCCTCCGAATAGTTCCAGAGATGTAGAGGAATGGATAGCAAAGATGTTTCTGGATAGGAGCGAAAGGAACAGGGTAATTGTTATGGGAGACTTTAACTTTCCAAATATTGACTGGAAACGCTATAGTTCAAGTATTTTAGATGGGTCAGTTTTTGTCCAATGTGTGCAGGAGGGTTTCCTGACACAGTATGTAGATATGCCAACAAGAGGCGATGCCACATTGGATTTGGTACTGGGTAATGAACCAGGCCAGGTGTTAGATTTGGAGGTAGGTGAGCACTTTGGTGATAGTGACCACAATTTGGTTACGTCTACTTTAGCGATGGACAGGGATAGGTATATACCGCAGGGCAAGAGTCATAGCTGGGGGAAAGGCAATTATGAGGCGATTAGGCAAGACTTAGGATGCATAGGATGGGGAAGGAAACTGCAGGGGCTGGGCACAATTGGAATGTGGAGCTTGTTCAAGGAACAGCTACTGAGTGTCCTTGATAAGTATGTACCTGTCAGGCAGGGAGGAAGTGGTTGAGCGAGGAAACCATGGTTTACTAAAGAAGTTGAATCTCTTGTCAAGAGGAAGAAGGAGGCTTATGTAAAGATGAGGCGTGAATGCTCAGTTAGGGTACTTGAGAGTTACAAGTTAGCCAGGAAGGACCTAAAGAGAGAGCTAAGAAGAGCCAGGAGGGGACATGAGAAGTCTTTGGCAGGTAGGATCAAGGAAAACCCCAAAGCTTTCTATAGGTATGTCAGGAATAAAAGAATGACTAGAGTAAGATTAGGGCCAGTCAAGGACAGTAGCGGGAAGTTGTGCATGGAGTCTGAAGAGATAGGAGCACTAAATGAGTATTTTTCATCAGTATTCACACATGAAAAAGACAATGTTGTCGAGGAGAATACTGAGATACAGGCTATTAGACTAGACGGGATTGAGGTTCATAAGGAGGAGGTGTTAGCAATCCTGGAAAGTCTGAGAATAGATAAGTCCCCTGGGCCGGATGGGATCTATCCTAGGATTCTCTGGGAAGCTAGGGAGGAGATTGCAGAGCCTTTGGCTTTGATCTTCATGTCGTCATTGTCTACAGGAATAGTGTCAGAAGACTGGAGGATAGCAAATGTTGTCCCCTTGTTCAAGAAGGGGAGTAGAGACAACCCTGGTAATTATAGACCAGTGAGCCTTACTTCGGTTGTGGGTAAAGTGTTGGAAAGGATTATAAGAGATAGGATTTATAATCATCTAGAGAGGAATAATTTGATTAGGGATAGCCAATACGGTTTTGTGAAGGGTAGGTCATGCCTCACAATCCTTATTGAGTTATTTGAGAAGGCGACTAAACAGGTGGATGAGGGTAAAGCGGTTGATGTGGTGTATATGGATTTCAGTAAAGCGTTTGATAAGGTTCCCCACGGTAGGCTATTGCAGAAAATTCAGAGGCATGGGATTGAGCGGTTTGGATCAGAAATTGGCTAGCTGTAAGAAGACAGAGGGTGGTGGTTGATGGAAAATGTTCATCCTGGAGTTCAGTTAGTAGTGGTGTACCGCAAGGATCTGTTTTGGGGCCACTGCTGTTTGTCATTTTTATAAATGACCTGGATGAGGGCGTAGAAGGATGGGTTAGTAAATTTGCGGAAGACACTAAATTCGGTGGAGTTGTGGATAGTGCGGAAGGATGTTGCAGGTTACAGAGGGACATAGATAAGCTGCAGAGCTGGGCTGAGAGGTGGCAAATGGAGTTTAATGCGGACAAGTGCGAGGTGATTCACTTTGGAAGGAGTAACAGGAATACAGAGTAGAACATAGTACTGGGCTAATGGTAAGATTCTTGGTAGTGTGGACGAGCAGAGAGATCTCGGTGTCCATGTGCATAGATCCCTGAAAGTTGCCACCCAGGTTGATAGGGTTGTTAAGAAGGCGTATGGTGTGTTCGGTTTTATTGGCAGAGGGACTGAGTTTCGGAGCCATGAGGTCATATTGCAGCTGCACAAAACTCTGGTGCAGCCGCACGTGGAGCATTGTGTACAGTTCTGGTCACTGCATTCTCGAAAGGATGTGGAAGCATTGGAAAGGGTGCAGAGGAGATTTACCAGGATGTTGGTATGGAGGGAAGGTCTTATAAGGAAAGGCTGAGGGACTTGAGGCTGTTTTCATTAGACAGAAGAAGGTTAAGAGGTGACTTAATAGAGACATACAAGATGATCAGAGGATTGGATAGGGTGGACTGTGAGAGACTTTTTCCTTGAAGGTGATGGCTAGCACGAGGGGACATAGCTTTAAATTGAGGGGTGATAGATATAGGACAGATGTCAGAGGTGGATTCTTTACTCAGAGAGTAGTAAGGGCATGGAATGCCTTGCCTGCAGCAGTTGTAGACTCGCCAACTTTAAGGGCATTTAAATGGTCGTTGGATAATCATATGGATGATAATGGAATAGTGTAGGATATAGTGCTGGATCAACCAGCATCATTAATTAACTGAAAGAGTTAATTCAGTGTGAAGATGGTTTGTGATCAGCACAAGTAAATTCTTCAGGTGTTTGTACATCTCGGAGAGCTGTCATGATTCCTGATCCTCAGTCAGTCTCTCATGCTATAACTGTTTGCAACTCCTGAGCAACAGCAGCAGAGGCTCTTGGATCACCGAGTCTATCTGAAGAAGATCTGGCCCATGAAAATCCTCTGAGGAGCCTACAAAGCCCAACAGAAAAGAGGTACAATGCATGAATAAGTCCAATGTGCTCAACAAGGAAATCCATAGAATCGACTGTCAGATTGTTCAACGTGAGGTTCCACTGCTTGACTGCTCTAGTGAAGTGCTGCATTGCACAGTTTTTAAGATCATTTGGGCCTGCAGTGCTTACAAAACCTTGCACAGCAAAGGGGTGAAGAATTTTTAGACATGGAAATAGAGGGCCTGAATGTCTCTGCAGGTAAATAAAAACAAGTAGAGCTGATGTTAGTGAGGAAGTGAATGGTGCAGTGGCAGTTTTTAAGTCAGTGGAGCCACATAGGCCTGGGAAATCTTAACTGCAAACAGATTCCACTGAGAATGAGGTCCCTGGAATTTCTCTTGCACTTGTGCAGAATGCAGGGGAATCACATGATGGTGTAGATATCCCTGAAGGTGAAGAGGGAGCTGGGAACACAGGAAGATGAATTAGCCATACAGCCCCTTGAGCCTCTTCTCAGTTAATAAGATCATAACTGATTTGTGGCCTGATACATATACCTGCCTTTGGCCCATATCCCTCAATATCTTTACTTAAAAAGTTATTTTAGATTTAAAGTTAACAACTGATCCAGCATCCCCTGCCATTTATGAAAGAAAGCTACCTCTCCTATTGACTTGCTGAATGGTGAAGATAAAGAGTTAATGCTGTTTCAGGCTTACTTCTGTATGCCCAAAGATCTTCACCAGACTGGAGATACCATCACCCCAATACCTTGAAATGCTGTCTTCTCCATCTTTGCACATTTGCTTCCAATTTTCCACAACCAGTTTGCATGCCTCCACTTCAGAAGATGTCAATATGTGAATGCCAGGAACACACCTCCTGTCCGAGAGAGCTGCCTGATGCCATGAGCTTTTTTTTCTTGCAAGCATACATAAAAATTGAGTGTTTTCCCAATAGACAGGTATCTGCTTTATGAGCATGCATGCCTGTTATGACATCTATGTCCTACAATTAGTATAATTTTCAGTGCGTGAAATGGATCTCATAAATTTAGTCCACAGGTTCCATCTGATGTGTGCCTACAATCCAAATTCATGCCTGGAATTCCTCTCCATTGTCACATTTATGTTGCTTGATACCTTTGAGGGTCACTTTGCAGTTACTATGTAGTGTCAATTGGCCTTGTGGAGTGCAGGAAACCTTCCATCCTTTTCCTGCACTGGACCCAAGTTCTGACATGAACCCTACAGCCACTGAACTCCACTGTGACCTCTGTCCATGCTATTTTGGACAGGTGAGAGAGGCTCTTGCTGCTGTCGCTGGAAAACAGGACCACCCAACATCCCAGAAGACCTTGAGGAGAAGCTGCAAGGAGGAATCACTGAACCGTGCAGCACTCTTTGTCTGCACTCAGACAATCCTCACTTTGGTATGGGGTTTTAAAATTCCAGGGATCCAGGTGGCAGTTGAAGAAAGGGTGATAACATCGCCAAGTTTCAATAGGTGGAGATGGCATTACAGCAGTGGAAGTTCTTAAAAACAATTCAGCTCCATGCTTACAGTGAATGAAATTCTGACTGGGTGCTGTATAAATATGAAACTTTTGACCCCCCTGTGGCAACAGTGGGACTGTCTACTTGCTGCCTGTGTCCACTGTATGAGTCACCATGCTCCTCGACAATGACTAACGAGTTGGCTGGCTGCTGCATGATTGCTTGTTGCCAGTCTTCCTGCCTATGAGTGCCACACATTCCTGGTCCAGTTGCCAGCAAATATGCCGCTACCAGAATGTTTTGCCTACAGCATCTGAAGAGACAGGCAAAAGGGAAACTATATCAGTAGAAGTCAAGAAAGATATTACAACAGCTAAGATAGAAATAAACAATAGAACTCAACAGGGTGAGATGGCATAGGTAGCATGTAGCCAGAAAATAACTGTCAGCCAAATTTAAATAAATAAGTTGAAAAGTTTTTCACACCTTTACATTTCACTTTTATATGCTTTATTGTAATTTAGATTACTTTGATACAGAGATTTAATGTCAATGATGTTCAAAGTACATTGACATTTACATTGATAACCAATGTTTAAATATTGGCTGCATTTGCTGTGTTTTAGCCATTGAATAAGGTGGGATATGCATTGAAATTTTTTAAAAAAAGTCTTCTCTCAACCTTTCCTGTCATATTTTGTGCTGTGATTTAAATCGTGTCAGCTCTGAAACAAAAACACAGAAAATGCTGGAGAAAGTCCACAGGTCTGGTGGCATTTCTTTAGAGAGAAACAGAATTAATGCTTTGAATCCAATATGTTTCTTCAGAAGTGTCTGAAGAGGAATCGTATGTTTTCTGTCAGTTTGAGATAATGTTATTGGACGTTTTTATAATGACAGCTGTAGCCATTGTGAATGTTTTGCTTTATTTCAAAGGTAATAATGGCTTCAGCTAAGCAGGCAGTCTTCTGATTCAGGAATGATTGACACTCCTAAGAAGCTGTAATATCAGAATATGCCATTGGTATGGATTCTTGTTTGTTTATCTATCTAGTAGGCATTAAGGATTACATTGTTCTACACTGAAGTAGTTTACTTTTGCCAGGATTAATGATGAGTCACTGTGAAGGATTAATGGAAGCACAGCTGTGACACGGGTGATCTGATAGTGCATAAAGTAAAATGAGTGATCTGAGGGGTAATAGATGTCATGGGGTGAACAAAGAGTGGGTGTGGTATGGGAGATCAGAGTTTTTGTGTGGGTGTGATGGAGGAAGAGATAAGGTTTAGATGAGCCTTGAAATGATTTTGGAAGCTGGGCTATTGTGTTGGATAACTGAAGCAGCTATCTAACTAACTTGTCTCCACACCTACACTCTTCTTGTACTCTAACAGCTTGCAAAATGCACTGCAAACCTGATTGTCAAATAATAAGACAAAAATCCCAGGCAAGGTTGCACATGGGTCAGATGTGCATTTAGAAAGGTAGAAAAATATGGAGGATTCTCAGTCCACAAAACATCAGACCATGATCTCCACACTGTCAAAAGAATATTGAAGTATGGAAAAGAGGATTGTTACCAGAAATGAGGGAATGCAACTGTCTGACAAACAAGCAGTCTGGAACTCTTTAGCCTGGAAAGGGAAGACCTGTGAGTAATTTGTATTATCTACAAATTACGATAACTTGTGTGATGACTTCACTAAAACAACATACGCACGCATCTCTGAATCCATTTTAAGCTACCCAGCTCTTTTAAGACAGTATTGACTTCTGGTTAGTTCAGCATTTAGACCAACTTGAAAAAAATTAAACTGGGGCAAATCATCTTTCAGTTGTTCTTATTCAGACCTTTTTGGAAAATCCCAGTAGTTTCAATGTATTTAAAAACTCTATTGATAGTTTTGAGCATATTGACAAACCTTGCAAAGTATGTGGAATAAATAAATTCAAGAATATTACTAATATATTCAAATATAGGAAAGTTTAGAGCAAATACACTATAAATTGATGACTGTTCACAATATTTGAGCGAGTCTTGCAGGTCAAATATTTGTCTTGCATAAGCCTCAATAACTGATCTGTTTAAGGGTTAACAATACCTCAGATGTGTATAATGGGCAACCCCTGCAAACTCTGAGGCAAAATAGTTCTGAAAAATGATTACGAAATGTCACTACTTTTGTTTACAGCATATATAGGGACTAAGTATCTGATCATGGAAGGAGTGAGTCTGCTTATTAAAGCTGCACTTAGCTGTAAACATGATTTGATATAACTGTGTAGGAGAAACCGAATTGTTACATGCATTAACTGAAAAGAGTATGGTATCTACCCCTGGAAACCTCGCATGCCATGAATTATCAGCTGCATTTAAAGGAGTTCTAACCTCGAACATAAACAACCCACAGTTCCTAGGAGACAGAATGGAATTATAGTACTGAAGACCTGTGCTCCAGAAATTGCTGCTCCCCTAGCTAAGCTGTTCCAGTACAGTTACAACACTGGTATCTACCTGACAATGTGAAAAATTGCCCAAGCATGTCCTGTACACAAAAAGCAGGACAAATCCAACCCAGCCAATTACTGCCCCATCAGTCTATTGTCAATCATCGGTAAAGTGATGGAAGATGTCATCAACAGTGCTATCAAGCAGCACCTGCTAGGAAATAACCTGCTCAGTGACACCCAGTTTGGGTTCCGCCAGGGCCACTCAGCTCCTGATCTCATTACAGCCTTGGTTCAAACATGGACAGAAGAGCTGAATTCCAGAGGTGAGGTGAGAGTGACAGCCCTTGATATCAAGGCTGCATTTGACAGACTGTGGCAACCAGGAGCCCTAGCAAAACTGGAATCTATGGGTGTCAGGGGGCGAACTCTCTGGTGGTTGGAGTCATACCTGACACATAGGAAGATGGTCATGGTTGTGGGAGGTCAATCATTTCAGCTCCAGGACATCTTTGCAGGAGTTCCTCAGGTTTGTGGCCTAGGCCCAACCATCTCCAGCTGCTTCATCAATGACGTTCTCTCCATCATAAGGTCAGAAGTGGTGATGTTTGCCGATGATTGGTGCTGAACATTGTGCATTCGTGACTCCTCAGATACTGAAGCAGTCCATGCTCACATGCAACAAGATCTGGATAATATCCAGGCTTGGGCTCACAAGTGGCAAGTGACATTCGCGCCACATAAATGCCAGGCTATGACCATCTCCAACAAGAGACAATCTAAGCACCGTCCCTTGACATTCAATGGTGTTACCATCACTGAATCCCCCACTATCAACATCCGGGGGGGGGCTACCATTGACCAGAAACTCAACTGGACTTACCACATTAACACAGTGGCTACAAGAGCAGGCCAGAAGCTAGGAATACTGTGACGAGTAACTCACCGCCTGACTCCTCAAAGACTGACCGCCATCTACAAGACACAAGTCAGGAGTGTGATGGAATACTCCCCAGTTGCCTGGATGAGTGCAGCTCCAACAACACTCAAGAAGCTTGACACCATCCAGGGAAAGCAGCCTGCTTGATTGGCACTGCACCCAACTCCATTCACTCCCTCCACCACCGATGCTCATTAGAAGCAGTGTACTATCTACAAGATGTACTGCAGAAATTCACCAAAGATCCTCAGACAGCACTTTCCAAACCCATGACCGCTTCCACCTAGCACAACAAGGGCATCAGACATATGGGAACACCACCATCTCCAAGTACCCCTCCAAGTCACTCACCATCCTGACTTGGAAATATATTGCTGTTCCTTCACTGTCGCTGGGTCAAAATCCTGGAATTCCCTCCCTAATAGCATCGTGGGTCAACCCACAGCAGGAAGACTGCACCGGTTCAAGAAGGCAGCTCACCACCACCTTCTCAAGGGCAACTAGGGATGGGTAAGAAATGTTGGCCAGCCAGTGACACCCACATTCTACAAATGAATAGAACAATTAAAATCTCCATTTCAGTATGTATTCTTGAACAGCCATCATACATAGAACCCAAAGAGATCATAGAATAGAATCATAAAATTCCTGCAGTGTGCAAACAGCCCATTCAGCCCAACAAATCCATCCCACCCAGACCCATCACCTTATCCTTTCTTGTAACCCTACATTTCCCCCAGCTAATCCACCCATAGCTAATTAGAAGGAACTTGAAAATATCTGGTAGATATTTTAAAACCTCCAATGTGGAGAGTCATTTGTTTGTCATCAAATGCTTTTGAAATTTGCTTTTGACTTTGGAACCTCTTTTATTGCCATAGAAAATGATATTTCTCACAACTAATGGAAAGTTGTAGATGGCATATTCCTAGCCAATTCATCTTTTTGGACCTTCTATCCTAGAATCACGCTGCCAGATGAATTCCAGCTTCCAATACTTTTGGGAATGTCTTCCCAGTATTACTATCTAGATAAGATATTTAGTTAGCCAGGGTAATGAACTGAAAACTGTGATCTGTTGGTCCTCCTTTGAGCTGCTTAAATTATTCTTTTTTTACGTCTTTCGTAAACGTAATGCCATGTCTAACCTCAATTTAGCTATAACCCATTATTAAATAAATAAGCAAATACATAATAATAATATAACATACAGGGGTCCACGATTTGCGAACACAATCTCATACGTGGTTGAAATTTTAAAGACCCGACATTTGAACATTTCCTGCACTTATGAACGGCTGCTTTATGTTGTCCTGCAGCGTGTTCCTGCTTACATATAATTGACTTGCGGGCCGATTCCAGAACGGAACCCGTTCGCAACCCTGGGACTGCTCTTGGACGGTATGTAGAAATAATCTGATCCACGTTAATGGGGAAAATAATAAATTATTATGAATCTAAATACAAACCACTATTTCTATAAACGGTTCTGCACACAGATTTTCTCTTGCCAATCTTGTTACAAGCTGTAATGATTTAGTTTGTTCGATCGAAGTGTTCGATCAACTGCACGATCAACTGTACACTCTAAGGACTTTTCTCCAGTACTTTCTTTGTATCTCCTGACTTAATGTCAAAGCTCATTCAAAATTAATAACTGTCAACCTCATTCAAAAGCAGTGAATTACCAGTTTATAGCTGGATCAATCATACAGTCTGCATGTTTGAAAATGGGAAACTGTAAAAAACAGTAAAGAAACAGGTTCAGGCTTTAGGGAGTTTTATGAAATATGATGTATTTTGCTAGAATAAAAAATACAGCTGTCAGACTAAAGCCAAACAGAACTCTTTTGTATTTGTAACAGTAATGTCTAGTAAAAATATATGGGAAAGTCGATTAAAAAGTAATGCTGTACTTACATTTCACCAGGTTTTTTGCATGAAGACATTGCAAACGTTTTCAGCCCTGATTCTGCAATTTATTTTGAATCTTCTGAGATATTTCAGGCTATCATCCTGAACATATTAATGCCAAATCAAATCCTGCCTGAACCAGCAAAAGCTGGTTAATTTGGCTGTTGTGTTTTTATGCATTCACGGGATGTGGGCATTGCTGGCTAAGCCATCATTTATAGTCAGTCCCTAAGATTCAACCACATTGCTGTGGGACTGGAGTCATGTGAAGGACAGACCGGGTAAGAATGACATATTTCCTTCTCTAAAGAACATTAGTGAATCAGGCGGGTTTTTACAACAATAATGCAATTGCCATTATGCTAGTTTCTTTTCCTGGATTTTTATTGCTGTCAAATTTCAATATTTGCCATGTCGGGATTTGAACTCGTATCCTGAACATTAGAACCCCTGGGATCATAGATCCAGAAACGTTATAACTATGCCATCACCTTGCGATGGCCCTATGATTTGGCTGCGGTAAACTTGTTATTTTAGCACAGGTTACAATCTTAATCCACACGTGTAAATTGGGCTTCAGGTGCATAAAGAAAAGCACTTGCAGCATCGCAGCCAGGCAATCTTAGAAGAAAGCAAAGTTATAACCAAAATACTCAGAAAGGTAATTTTATTTTTCCATTGTCTTATGGAGCGGGAATGCTCCTCCAACCTCCACAAGGAATCTTGAGACTCATTTCCCATGGGTTTCTCTTGCTTGAATTTGGCACCCTTCAGATCATGTATCTCCAGTTATTTACCTGAATGCTGGGGACTATTCCTTTTGAGATCAGAAGTCACATGACTTCAGGTTATAGAATAGAATCCCTGCAGTGTGGAAACAGGCCATTTGGCCCAAGAAGTCCACACGGACCCTCAGAAGAGCGTCCCACCCAGACCCATATTCATATCCTATAACCCTGCATTATCCATGGGTAACACACCTAACATCCCTGAACACTACGGTCAATTTAGCATGGCCAATCCACCTAACTGCACATCTTTGGACTGTGGGAGGAAACCAGAGGACCAGGCAGAAACCCACACAGACAAGGGGAGAATGTACAAACTCCACACAGACAGTCACCTGAAGGTGGCATCGAACCTGGGTTGATGGCACTGTGGGGCAGCAGTGCTAACCACTGAGCCACTGTGCCCAACAGATTTATTTGAAATCACAAGCTTTCTAAGCACTGCCCTTTGTCGTGCAAAATGATGAATTACAAGCTTATCTGACAGGCAGTGCTTGGACAGCTTGTCACTTCAAATAAACCTGTTGGACTGTAACCTGGTGAATTCTGATCTTGTCCACGCCAGTCCAACACCAGCACCTCCACATTATTCCTTTTGAGTCCTTGGTAGTAACCTGCTGTCTAATACTGAGGTTCCAGTGCCTGCCAAACAGCAATAGCTTCTCTGGATTCAGGTGGAAGACAAAGCAGATGTAGACAAAAATCCAAATCTGAACCCCATGAACCTTGCTGTCTCCTACCACTGGGTGGAAGTAGCTGACGAATTGAGTTGTAGCAATGTGGTACTTTAAACTTGGATTCAGTTCCCCAGTAGGGTCAATGATTTCGTGTGAGCAGGAGAGGTAAATGACATTCTACTGTCAGGTGCCAAGCCTACACTCTGGGCTACATTTTGAGCAGGTGGCAGAAGCAAGTTAATGGCCAGTGAATTTTCATTGCCGTGCAGTGTACTGGTTACGTGACAGGAAGCTACCCCATGCCATTTTCACGATCATGGATTCTTTGGGAGTATGGCTTCTCACACCATGGCAAAGGGCAAGCAATCAGAATAGTTAAGAAGGCAATTGACAGCTGATTTAAATAAGACATGAAAAACTTTATTAGTCATGCACAGGTCCCATGTTACGGCAATATTGCATCCAAGCAGATGAGGACCTTCACATTGGGAAGTCCTTGATTGAAGTACTATGTTAACTAGTGAGTAGAAACTTTTGCATGTCCACTAACCTGCCTTTCTTGAAGCAAAGTGGTTATCGGTGATGGAGACAAAGGGCTCTAGAAAAATGTTTCAAAGGTGCAAAGAACTTCTGGCAGTTTAGTTCCCAGTGCGTGATATTATTTGATAATAGGGGCCTCCTAATCAGAGATGGGAACAGAATCAGACTGAGTGAATCATGACATCTACAAGGCAATGTCAAACAAATCTGAAGAAGCAGCTATTATGGGTGCGGATGAGCTAAACGTTTCTGAAGTGAAATCCCTCCCTGTCAATGCTCCAGCCTGAAATTATGGTGCTTTGATGGCAACATGTACAGCTGATCGGAGCTTTCCCCGAAGAAATCCTGACTTCTGTACTTGACTGGCTGCAGAGTGGAAAGTGACAAAGTCAGCTCTCCTCACAAATAGTACATCTTTTATCTGAGATAAGCAATATATTCTTTGTCTGAGATCAGCAAATCTGGCTGCCAATTGAAATCCCACATAAGTGAGCTGCCAACATTTGACTAAGCCTAGGGTTAGAAAGTTCAAGAGTCATTTTCAGTTTGGCAACTACTGGCATAACTTAATTCCTGAGCCTTGAGTAACTATGAATTAGGTATTATTGCTCAGACAGACACTGCAAGCTGATTCTCTGGGCACTTCCTATGTATTCATTGTGTTGGGACTCCAGGGGAACTTGTTATGTATCTTGTAGGGTATGTCCAATCTTGAACAATATAGAGATGGGAAAATCTGGGCAATGTGTTGACTACTAAAGTCTGACTAGTGAATTAAAGCCATAATTTGTTGCGTGTGTGCAAATTTGAATGATTGACCTGACAGGTCTAGTGGGGTTTCCATGTGCATATGATCACACTCTAGTAAAATCCAGAAGTGTGTGGTGTCATGTGACGTTTCTAATTCGTTTACATTTTTCTGTGATTAACACCTCCTGATAACACTCAAGATCAGCTCCACACTCCTACCCCTAGCATCTGAAATTCTGCCCAATATTTATATCCATGATTATATCAAGAATGATTAGAATAGCCTATATGGAATGTAAAAAAGAGCTTGAATATTAGGATCCTTATCACTGAACACCTTCTTAGGTAAACAGCCATGAAGTTATAAATCACCTCATATGGTAGGAAGATAAGCAGGTCTCCAGAAGGAGGCAAACCCATTCTTTAACAATTCAGAACGCTCTGGAAGTATTCTCAGATTTCATAGGGACAGGTATTTCACCAATCTCAAAAGGCCAGTTGTTCACAGGCAGGGACCCGTTTTTATAACTTGGAGAACAGTAGAGGTCAGAATGGATAGCAGTCACAAGCAGTGTTACTCATTAAGCTCCTTCCTATTGCGCAAATCTGGCAGATGTTCAGCACACTCACCTTACTTGGGATAATGTAAAGGCAGATGGGGAAGCTTTGATTTGATAACAATTCAATCTGCCATGGTCATTTATTCCAGAGAACACATTGGCATTCATTCAGAAAGAACACATGATTAACAGTTTGATGCAGCACTAAATCTCATCCAAAATATGGTAGCCATGTATAAACTGTCTAACTAAGAACAATAGACTCATCTCATTTAAACATTAGCTGAGATTATGTTTAGGGTTAGAGACTAGCAGAAGGGACAATTGCACAGATAGGCAGTGGATAACTCCGTAACAACTCCAGTATTTATGCCAAACAGAATTGGCTAAGTACAATAATTAGTCTGTTCTGACAGTTGGGCAACAACCAGTGTCCTTATGTAGGATCTGTAAGTCTGACAATTATGGACAAGATAAAATTGTGACAAGGGAGAAAACAGAGAGTACGAATTAAGGACAGTTTTTAGAGATGTTGGAAATGAGTAGCAGTGTTTACAATCTGGGGCAGGGACAGAAATCATAGTCTCCCGTGCTGCTTCTGGCCAGACCCTCAATCCACACACAGTGGCCTTGCCTACCCCACCCAGAGCACAGTGTGTCCCTTAGAGCCTTAGGTCTCAGTTATTGGGCCTTGATACATCACCCACTCTGAACCTTGTCCCAGGCCCTGTCTGTAGGCACTTTAGTTCACTTTGTTTATTAATATTTTGTACAGATCTCAAATAAGAGCAAAATACTGTCTATACCAGAAATCTGAAACAAACACAGAAAATACTGGAAAAAAAACTTAGATCTGCCAGCATCTGTGGAGAGAAAAACAGAGATAATGTTTTGACTCCAGTATGACTCTTCTTCAGAAATGAAAGGGATTGGAAAATTATGTTTTTAATTATTTTGGCAGAGGTGGAAGAGGATTAGTGCAAGACAAGAGGATTCTTAATTATGCTGGAAGAAAAATAGAAATATGAAATGGATGTAAATTAAGATTTGAAAGGGCGAAAATGGATCTTCTCTACTGCAAGCAAAGTAAACAAGACACAAACAAGTTTCTGGGGATAGGCTGCCCACCAATGTCCACTATAAACCAACTTACTCCCACAGTTATCATGACTGTACATCCTCACACCCTGCTTCCTGTAAAAACTCTATTCCATTCTCCCAATTCCCTCTCTCTTTATTACATTTGTTCTGATGATGCCAACTTCGACAAGCGGGCTTCTGACGTGTCTACCTTCTCCTCAAATGAGTATTCCCCAGCACCTTAGTTGACAGGGCTCTCAGCTGGATCCGACCCATCTCGCACACTTCAGCTCTCACCCCCTCTCTTCCCCTCCCACAACAGGGATAGGGCCTCTCTTGTCCTCACCTACTATCCCACCAGCATCCACAACCAGAGCATCATTATCTACCATTTCCGCTGCCACCAGATATATTTCCCTCCCATCCCTTGTCAGCCTTCCATAAGGACCATTCTCTCTGGGACACCCTCGTCTACTCCTCCTTCACTTCCAACACCATTCACAGCAGCATGGCATCTTCTCCTACAAGTGCAGAAGATGTAATACCTGCCCATTTACTCCCTCCGTCCACTTTATCCAATGACTCAAACACACCTTCCAGGTGAGCAACATTTTACTTGCACTTCATTCAAGCTGGTCCACTGCATTCGCTGCTCACATTGTGGTCTCCTCTAGACTGGGACACTGCTTTGCAGACAACCTATGCAAAAAAAAGACCCTGGGCTTCCAGTTGCCTGCCACTTCAACATACCACCTTGTTCCCTGGCCAACTTCTTTGTCTAAGAGTTGCTTTCGTGCTCTAGGTAAAGCCAGTGTAAGCTAGAAGAACAGCACCTCATTTTCCACTTGGGAACTCTACAGCCTTCTGGAGTCAATATCGAGTTCAATAATTTTAGGGCTTGACGCACCTTCTCCCATGTCCTTACCCCAACCCTCACACCTCATTATCACATGGTCTGCTATTACACACAACCCATTTTTAGCCACTAATATCTCCCATTAACAACAAAGAACAAAGAACAAAGAAAATTACAGCACAGGAACAGGCCCTTCAGCCCTCCAAGCCTGCACCGATCCAGATCCTCTATCTAAACCTGTCGCCTATTTAAAGAACAAAGAAAATTACAATTTAAAGAACAAAGAAAATTAGTAGCTATTCATTCTCTTAGGCTGATTATTCTCCACTCCTTTGTTTGTTCAACTGTTCTTCTCTTTCTTTGGATTCTACTTCCTCCTATCATTTACTCCTTACCCTCTTCACCCACTGTATCTTCTGCATAAAAAATCATTTTTTTCCAAGCTACCATCAGTTCTGAAGAAGTGTCACTGGACCCAAAACGTAAACTCTGATTTCTCATCGCAGATGCTACCAGACCTACTGAGCTTTTCCAGCAATTTCTGCTTTTGTTTGTGATGCAAACATGTCTGTTATGCAATACTCTGACAGTCCATTGCCACCAAAGCCCCAGTGTAGAGACACATGACACTGAACTTTGCATCCAACTATCCATTCTGCTTCCAAGCCTTGACATTACATTTTGACAATCACTTTAGCCCTCTACTTTCCTCAGGTGGAGGCCACAGTGTTGGTTACTGTGCCCCCATACCCCCCAATAGTCGACCACGCCGCCCAATGCTGTTCCACATACACCCCATACACCTGGAGTTTCTTGCCTCTTCATCCTGGTCCCTACCTCGATACATGATTTTGTCTCTCAGCCAAGACTTCCCCACTCCTTTTGGCAGTGATCCTCCCTGCTGCCCATACAGCTCCCTCTTGCACTCTCCTCAATGATCAACATGTGGACCTGAGATTTGCCTTAGATCTCTTTGACATGACTTTGACACGCAGCCTCTAGACATAACAGACCAGACCCTTAACCACAGTGGTTAACATTTGTCAACGTTTGTTGACAAATGTTACAAGTTGCCTGACTCTGTGTCTGTGCTAAGCAGTAAGGCATATGGAAACACAATGAGCCTTTAAGCTCAGGCTGAGGGAACAAACCACAAAAAGACATAGCAGGGATGCTGTGAACATCAAAGTAGGCACAACATAAGATAGCACTAAAAGAGGAAATGAGTAGCACTGAGATGCAGCGGGTCCAAACTATGAGATGGGTGCTTGTCCCTGCATGCAAAGTATCCTAGCACCGGTGTTCCAATGGAAGGTCCTGGTACATACCAAAAGTGTAGCGCTGAAGTGCAGAACTGTATTACATTTGAACTGGAGATATGCTACAATGATGCAGTAAGGCTAGAAGGTGTTGAATACTAAGGTGTGTGATAGGGATGCGGGCAGTCACTGTTCATGGAGCTTGCCCTGAGATCTTGGTTCCTGGTATCCAAGATGGAGGTCTAGAGGAGCAACTGGTGAATGGGAGTTGCATGGTAACTACTATGATTTTCACGTTGGAATTATCACAATCCAGTTTCTATCCAGTGGGTGAGAGAATGAAAGCTGCCTATTAGTATGGCAAGACTAGATACAGAGTATGGAGGAACGCTCTAATTGTATTGTTCATTCAGAGAGCCAGCACAGACATGCCAGGTTAAATAGCCTGGTTCTGTGCTGTAATAATTTTATGATTCTAAAACTAAATTTAACCTATTTCCTAACACTACGCAATTACAAAGATTCAAACCAGAGACATCACACCCAATCTCAATTCCTTAACGTTCTCAAGAATTGACTACTGTCAGTTACTTTGTCATGGACTGTGGAGACAAATCAATGAATCTTCCAGATCTGCCAACACAAACTGTTCCATAAATCTGAGAACCTAAACTTTCACAGTTCTAATAACCTGAAGATTTCTAAATAATGTCTCCTGGTTTGGAAGTTTCCCAAATTACCCTTTTGCTGAGATGACCATATTTAGGTGAATCTTCCAAAACTCCAATAAGGAGTAAAAACTAAATAATTCTAATCTCATTCAGGTCTCCTCTGAACTGCCCTAAAATCTTTCAATCAGAGTTTTCTAAACTAAAATTAATCCTTCATTATGCTGAACTGAAAACAAGCTAATGGTCTTCAATATGGTAATGGCCCACTTACAGTAAATCACCACGGCATAAACAATTTTCCATTAGTGCCACAAGGATCTATAGCTAGTTCTTCCTTTCTGAGTGGTGTTGGATCATCTCACCATCCCTAAAGGACCTGAAGAAACTCACCACTAAAGTAACACCCATGTGTCACTATTTTGAAATCCAAATTATTTTGAAATAGTGGCGTATGGTTATCTTTTTCTTTTTACAACAAAAAAAGACAAGGCCAGAGTGTCCTTCAGGAATCCACCACTATGATCAGTTCTGTATCAACATGCATACATCTGGCTGCCTTCACAGATGTCACTCAAGGTGCCCCTTCCACTCAAGTAGACAGTTTGGTGCCAGTAGGCACCCAGACAGAGGAGGATTGCCATAAGAGATCCCAGGAAGATTCTTCTCAGGACACTCAATAAGTGCTTTAATGCCAAAGTCTGTAGAAGTCCAATCCAAGGAGCCTACATCTGGACAGGTCACTCTCAGTGGGCCTGCACCCTCCAGACCTGTACACCTCCAGCGGCAATCAGCCAATTCTCCCAAGCAAACAGGACCATCTATAGAACAGCTCCCTCCACCCTAGCTGTGGACCCCAAGAGTGCACTTAGTGGGAGTGAAAGGATGATCAAACATACTGAAGGCTCATAGGTAAAATATCTGACACCTCATTATAAATGATCCAGCACTTTTGTAAACAGATGTTCACTGATTATCATTAAATGTGTGTGTAGTCTTTTTGTACCTATCCATCCTGGTGAATTTGGGCCCACTTGAGGCTGCTTCTTCAAGCATCCTAAGGATGAATCAAATCGTAATAGATAAACATTGCTCATCTATTACAAGTGACCAGCTCCTTGGCTGCAGATAGCAGCCAGACATGAATGATTCTTAAATCATCACAGTGATGAATCATCAGCAGCCAAGTTGTTGAACAATAAGACAATAGGGACATAAAAGAAGTAAGCTATTCAGCCCATAGACTCCAGTCCACCATTCATTGCGATCATGGCTGATCTGATAGTCCTCAACTCCACTTTCTTTCTTTTTCCCCATAACACTTGATTCCCTTGTGTGATCTGTAAACTTGGCCGTACCACACTTTCCTCATTCGAGTCATCAATATACATTGTAAATAATTGCGGTCCCAGCACTGAACCCTGTGGCACACCGCTAATTAGAGGCTGCCATCCAAAAAATGCCCTCCTTTTCCCAACTTTCTGCCTACTATTGGTTAGCCAATCTTCTAGCTGAAGCTAATATACTACCTCCAACACCACGGGCTCTTTTCTTATTATGGTGTGGTATCTTATCAAACACTATCTGAAAATCCAAATAAATTATATCCAATGCTCCCCATTTTTCTATCTTGCCTGTTACCTTCTTAAAGAATTCTTGCGAAGCTAACTGTTTTATAGCTGGTATTTATTGTCTCCTTCCCATTTTAAATAAAGGTGGTACATTGGTAGTTTTCCACTTCTCTTGGATTTTTCCAGAATTTAAGGATTCTTGGAAGATTACTACTAGTGCATCCACTATATTTGTAGCTACTTCCTTTAATATACTAAGATGTATCTCATCAGGCCCAGGGGACTTATTGGTCCTGAGGTCCATTAGTTTCCCTAGCATTTTTCCTCAGTGATAGTTTTGTATTTTTATCCTCTCCTTCTTTTCTCCCCTTGAACGATCAACCTTGAATATTTACCAATTTTGGATGCTATTAATAAATTCTACTGTGAAGCCTGATGCAAAGTATTTATTTGAACTCCTATGCAATTTCCTGGTTCCCCATTATTATTCCCCAAATCTAATTTTCTAAGGCCTATGTTCACTTTGGCATTCCCCTTCCTTTTTATATATTTAAAGAAGTTCTGCTATCCATCTTGATTGCTTGCAAGTTTATCCTCAAAGTTTATTTTCTCACTGTTTTTTTCTTGGTTGTCTTTTGTTGGGTTTTAAAAATTTCCCCATCCTTTGATCTACCACTAATCTTTGCCACAGTGTATGCATTTTTCTTTCAATCCGATACTATCCTCAACTTCCCTGGTTAACAATGGTTGGCTCTTTTCCTTCCTAGCATTCTTCTTCCTCACTGGAATGTGCTCTTACTGTGAGCCATGAACTATTTTCCTAAAAGTCTGTCATTGTTCTAAAACTGCTTTGCTGCTGAACTCCTTCCCCTGTCCACCCTGGCCAGCTCTGCCCTCATTCCTTTGAAATTACCCTCACTTAAGCTTAGCTAAATCATTTCTGAGCCAAGTTTCTCCCTCTCAAATGGAATGCTAAAGGCCATTAATTTTGCCTTTTTACCATTATGTCTATTTTTAACTCTATTTACTGCCATTTTTCTATGTTTATGTTCTGTGTCCCTTACTTTCCCACTCTATCACTATCCAAATAGTTGCCCTGAAATTCCGTCATATCTTCTTGCTTTGTAAGCATACATTTCCTCTCCCCAAAACCAATCTGATCAGGTCAATTTTTTCTTTGACTGCTTCATGATAGTAGTGGTAATTTTGTTGCTCCACTAACAATGATTAAAAAAAGTCTGGCCACATTTTGAAAAGCATCTGTTGCAGAGGAGCTGAGTGTCCTCCTGAAAAAAAGTAGTAGACATCGTTTTCATTAGGAATCAAACCATGTGGTTAAAACCTCATTTAGAACTTTGAAGGCCAAATGCACAAAGCTTATGACACAAGTATTGTGCCTGCATGTATACAAAAATTCTATGGGCTGCTGTGGCCTGGCCTGGACCTGGCTTGTATTACATCTTCAACTACACCTACCTGTAGGCCTTTCCAGAAGTCTCAGCTGGTCAACACTCCTGAGGCAGAAATGTTGTGAACCGCATCCAGAATACTCATTGGTTTACACAGCTTACTTCAGGAGAAACCAGGGTCATCAAATCACAAGCTTATGTGCCAGCGGTCTGACCCAAATACCCAAATGTCAAAATTAATCCCATTTACTCTAATATAAGAACAGAAAGTACTGGAGTAACGCAGCAGGTCTGGCAGCATCTGTGGAAAGTAAACCTGAATTAACATTATGAGCCCAGTGACTCTTCATCAGAACTGAAAGGAGCTGGGAAATGGTGGTATTTATGTGGATAACAAGTGGACAAAAGAGTAAGTTGAATGGATTTTCCCTAGGAACAGGAACAGAAGTCAAGGCTTATTCTGTCACCAACTCCGCCATACCCCTACATTTGGGAGTGGGAGCAGTAACAAACATTGAATTGCTATTTTTGAAGGAGATGCCCTTTTAATTGAAATGGAGGCAAATTCTATCCAATTAAGGATAGCAGGCAGGTTATCCAACCAAGAAGGACAATCGGAGTCCCTCAAATTTGAGTGTAGCAGCCAGCAATAACAAATATAATGAGAAAGAAAATCCTGGAGAGACTCAGCAGGTCCAGCAGCATCTGTTGAGATGAAAACAGAATTAATATTTTGAGTCCAGTATGACTTTGTTTGGAATTGGTGTTCCAAAGAAGAGTCATACTGAACTCAAAATTCCCAAATCGTATCAGCAATCCCATGTTGGTAAGTTGCCTTCACCCTGGTCTTTATCAAATCAATTGCCGTATTGTGAGGAACAAGAGGGGATTAGCTGGCAGATTACATTATAGCAGAACTGCAATGGTGTTGTTCACATGGAAGTTAAATAAGTCCATAATAATTAAGCTGAAGATAGGAGTTAATAAATTCAGGTAAAATTTTCATTAACTGTTGTGGAAAATTTGTTGAATTGTGAAATGTATTCACAGTATATATGGCCTCTTAAATTTTGCGATTAAGTATATTACTAAATGCTGATAGGTTAACTAATTATTGAAGGAGCCGATAAATTAAATATTTATAGTAGATAATTATGAATTTCAAAAAGTAATAGTACATAATAGTACATAATTTAATCATTAAATGCAGTGAACAGTGTTGTGGAGTATAACGTTTAGTTAATAATTTAATTACAAAAATGAGAGCGTAACTTAATTATAAAACTGAGTTTTAGATTCAGTGATGATAAGTTTGGCTTCCAATTTAAAATGATTAGCAGCAGTAGTTTAAAATAAATGTATTTAAGAAGTAATTTTTTAAAAATTCAAATCGAACAACTCAGTTATAAAAGTGCATGAGTAATTTAATTATAAAATGGATTAAATGACTTGCTGAATGGTAAAATCCAAATTGAATAATCTCTGGAAAAAGCTGTGGGAATTGAAGGAGCAGAATTTCATGCTCCTCTTGAAAGCAGGAAGTGAGGCAGGGAGGGAAACTTAATTGGGCGAAAGGCCGACAATCAGATTCCAGCAATACGTTGTAAGTTTGCAATTAGTTTGCATGAGGAGCCTAGTGAATCTTATGGTGGGGCAGGCAAGAGGTCATGGCCAGCACCCTTAGCTAATGGGGTCAATTGTCCCGGTGCTGTTTTCGAGGGCACCCAGGCAGATTTCCTCTGTAAGCTGTTGACATCACTGAGGCTTGCAGAGTGGGCCTACATCAAAACATTTTAGGCCTTGCACCTGCCTTGGCCAGCTTCCCTTCCTCCCCAGAAAAACCTCCACCCTTGGCCAGCCTCCTTGACTCAATGGTACTACATTCCAGGTTCTCTCTCTTGGTCATCCTCCATTAAATATGCAGATTTGATGTCAGTCCCCAAAGAGAACAAACTTGCAACTACTCAATCTAGACTCCATTATGATGACTACCTCACCTGCTATGTGCCACTTCAACACAGTGATAAATCTGAAGGCCCATTTTGCTTGCTTGGGCAGAAGTTAATTAAGAAGGGGAACTGAATCCTGAATGTAACAAACTGACAATCGTGTAATTGTGTGAGAAAAGCTGAACCACAACCAAGTGGGAGAAGATTCTATTCTGCCCATCATGTCTGCACTGTGTCTCTGCAAGTGGTAACTTGGTACCAATCTCCTGCATTTTACATGTAATCCTGCACATTAGATAATTATTTAAATATAAACAATGACCTTTTGAATGCCTGAGTTGAACCTGCCTCCACCACATTCCTCCGGAACGACACATTGTGTGAAAATGTTTCTTTTCTCATCTCACATTAATTCTTTTCAAAACACTTTAAAACTGTGCCTTTGCTTCTTGATCCACCTACAAGTAAAACTGCTCCAACTTTTCCAATCTTTCCTCGTAACTGAAGTGTCTTATCCTTGGAACCACATTTATAAACCTCTTCTGTACCCTCTCCAATGGATTCATGCCTAAAACTATACACAGTTCTCTAGCTGAGATCGAATCAGTATCTATAAGTTAATCACTACTTCCCTGCTCTTGTAATGTATGTCCCTGTTTAGCATTATAAAATGCTAAATGCTGTATTAACAGCTTTCCATACCTCTCCTGGCACCTTCAATGACTTACAATATAGATACACTCAGATTTCTCTGCTCCTGCACACCACTTAGAATAGTATCCTTTACATACTTTAGTACAAAGTACATCACCTCACTTTGTGTTTCACTAATTATTAATTGAATATTTTGAGGAGGTGATGAAGATGATTGATGAGGGAAAAACAATTGATGTTGTCTACATGGACTTCAGTAAAGCCTTGACCAAAGTCCCTCATGGCAGACTGGTACAAAAGGTGAAGTCATATAGTATCAGAGGTGAGCTGGCAATGTAGATACAGAACTGGCTTAGTCATAGGAGACAAGGGATAGCGGTGGAAGGATCCTTTTTGGAATCGAGGGTTGTGATTCGTGGTGTTCCACAGGGCCAGTCCTGGGATTTCTGCTGTTTATGGTCTACATAAATGATTTGGAGGAAAACAAAGCTGGTCTAATTAGTAAGTTTGCGGACGATACAGAGATTTGTAGAGTTGCGGATAGTGAGGGGGATTGTCAGAGGATACAGCAGGATATAGATCAGTTGGAGGCATGGGCAGAAAAATGATAGGTGGAGTTTAATCCGGACAAATGTGAGGTGATACATTTTGGAAGGTCACATACAGGTGGAAATTATACAGTGAATGGCAGAACCCTTCAGTGTATTGATTTGCAGAGGGATCTAGGTGAGCAGGTCTACAGATCACCAAAGGTGGCAGCGCAGGTAGATAATGTAATAAAAAAAGGGCTTATAGCATGTTCCCCTTCATTGGAACGGGCATTGAGTATAAGGGTAGACAAGTTATGCTGCAACTTTATAGAACTTTAGTTAGGCCACACTTGGAATATTGCATACAGCCCTGTTCACCACTTTACCCAGAAGGATGTGGATGCTTTGGAGAAGGTACAGAAATGGTTTACTAGGATGTTGTCTGGTATGGGGGACTTTAGCTATGAAGAAAGGTTGGATAGACGGTGATTGTTTTCACTGGAATGCAGGAGGTTGAGGGGCGACCTAATAGAAGTTCATAAGATTGTGAATGGCATGGATAGAGTGAAAGTATGAGGCTTTTTCCCAGGGTTACTATGGGACACAGGTTCAAGGTGTGAGGGGGGAAGTTTAAAAGAGATGTACAAGGCAAGTTTTTCACATAATGGGTGAGTGCCTGGAACGCATTGCCCAAGGAGGTAGTGGAATCAGACACAATAGCAGCATTCAAGAATCATCTGGACAAATACATGAATAGGAAGGCAACAGTGGCATACGGGTCCTGTAAGTGAAGGCAGTTTTAGTATGGAAAGGCAAAACTTGTTAGCGCAGGCATGGAGGGCTGAAGAGCCTGTTCCTGTGCTGTATTGTCCTTTGTTCCACATTGAAATTCATCTGCCATCTCAATATTCTTGTGAAGTTCTACATTGTCCTTCTCACAGTTTACAATTCTCCCAAGTTTTATGTTTGCTACAAACCTTGATCTAGATATATATAAAGAAATGCAAGCGTCCCAAAGTTGATTCAGATGAAAGCAAAATACTGGAGATCTGAAATTAAAATAGAAAGTTCTGGGGAAACTCATGTGTGGACAGAGAAACAGTTACACTGAGTCATGGTACTCAAAATGTTAACTCTCTTTCCCTCTTTATAGAGAACTTATGCCTTGCAGATGGCAGATAGGAAGCATGGAAATGAGTTACTTGCCATGTAATTCTAGCCACTGATCTGATTTTATGCAACTGTATCTGCAACTGGTCAATGGTAACCCCCAAGATAATGGGGAATTCTGATAATGGGGATTTAGCATTGGTAATGCCATTGATCATAACAGGGAAATGGTTTGATTCTCTCCACCTGGAGATGGTCATTGCTTAGCATTTGTGTTGCACATGCATTACTTGCTACTTTAGTCAGCTGAGCCTGGATGTTGTTGTATGGAAAGGTAGACATTTTCAAACCATGAGTGCAGGTAATGAATGGATTTGGCAGTTGGTTGGTTGGTTGTCTGAGCATTTGGTTGCATATGGACAGGGTCTGCTTCCGTATCTGAGGAATCACAAAAAATTTTGAAGAGTTTTTTTTGCTGATGATTGCATTCAGAGATTATTATACAAAGAAGTCATTGATGAAGCAAATCAACATGATTGAGCCAAGGAATTCGGAGGAACATCGACAATGATGTCCTTGGACTGAGATGATTGACCTCAAAGAACCATAGCCATCTGCCTTTGTGCTAGGTATGACTCCAACCAGTAGAAAGGTTTCCATCAGATCCCCATTGACTTCACTTTGGCTAATACTCCTTGATACCATATTTTGCTAAATAAATGCTGTCTTGATATCAAGGGCAGTCATTTTCACCTCACCTCTGGAGTTTGGCTCAATTGTCCATGTTCAGATTAAGGCTGTAATGAGGTCAGGAACTGAATAGCCCAGATAGAACCCAAACAGAGCATGAGTGGGCTAGTTATTCCATTGCAATTGTTGCTTGATTGCTCTGTTGACTACCTCTTTCATCACTTTGCTGATGAGCGGAACTTTCAAAGCTTAAATATGTATCAAGGAACTGTCAAAATTAATGTACAGAGTCGAGAAAAAAAAGTGGTATGCAGTATTTTGGCATTTTTGTTGAGGTAAATTATTACAGTGTTTGTACTGAATGAATGAATTCCCAAACCATCATCCTCACAATGGACTGACCATCTTGTCTGCGTTTTGTTGGACAGCTCCAACTGCTTGTAAAATGGAAATATTTTTGTTTAGATCATCATCAACAAAAAAAAATGTTGGAAAATCTCAGCAGTCTGGCAGCATCTGTGGAGAGAAATCAAAGTTAACTTTTTGGGTCCAGTGATCCTTCTTCAGAGCTCTTTTTTTACATATGGATTGAGCACTTAATTGATTTTGTTTTCGTAAGGAATTAGTTTATTTATTCATTTGTGGGATGTGGGCGTTGCTGGCTGGCCAGCATTTCTTGCCTATCCCTAGTTGCCCTTCAGAAGGTGGTAGTGGGCTGCCTTTGTGAGCGTCTGCAGTCCTCTAATTGAAGTAGTATCCAATGCATAGCATACTTTTTTGTATCAATGAATGTGTGTTTTTTTTCAATAGTGACATCATCAATAGACAAACAACTTTATTTTTTGTTATCAAGCTTTCTGAGCTATGCCTATTGGAGATACCAGACTCTATGACTCTGAGTTGTCATTAAGAGGAAGGGCAGTGGATAACGACTTGGAATTGACATAGGGGCTTCAAATGACCATGGGGCTGATTGATTAATTGAGCACGTATGAGATGAGATGTGAGGGGCCATGGAAGGTGAGTAAATGGGCAGAAGTGTCATGTGGTGTATGAGGAACAATGGGGGCTGGTTGGATGGGCATGGGGGCATGAGATGAGCACAGGGCATTGATGGGACATTGAGACTGACGAGGGTGATCAAATAAGAACTGGAGAGATATTTTATGTTTGAATCTTTATTTTTAAACATTGAACATGCTGCTGCAATGCCCTGACTGGCTTTCCACCCATTCCACTTTGGGAAATGGTTGCCTCCCTCACTTCCTGGGTCACTGGCCTAGCTCCCAATCTAGCCAGTATGCCACACGTTCAAACAACCAACTGCCAAATCCATTCACTATCACCATTGGCACATTGAAAACGTCTAACTTTCCAATCCCCACAAACTACATTTTCATATATTGGGTTTGGCAGATTCCTTGTCCTTTGTTTTGTATGGAAAAAAAAAATCAATGTACAACAGAACATAGCTTTGTGTACCTACAAGTATAATACATAATCTGAGCCCATGTGAACAGCTAATTCAAAGCTGGGACTTGGAGAGAGTGGAGGTAGTGAAGAAGGAGGCACAGGTTCAGCTCAGGTTTCTTGTTTCGTATTCCGGTAAACACAGGCAAACCAACATACAGCAATGCTATATCAATGATGTAGAAAATGCTATTATACAATTAGTGCCCTGAGGATGACATCCTAACAAATTTTCTTTTATAACTCAGTGATATGGCAGAAGAGACTGGCCTTTAGCTTTTCCCCATCTGGTCTCAACTGCTACATTGTAGCCAGTGTGGAATAGTTTACAGCCCACAGAACATGCATTACACAAAATCAAGCAGCTTTAAACCACACTGTCATTGTAGAGATTGGAACCAGCATTATCATAACAGTTCACTGTTGTCATATAGGCCAAAAGCTGTCAGGAAGAACATTTCTGAAGAGGACAATCTTAAATAACATCATGGTATCAGGGACTAAAAGATTGTGAAAAATGTAGGGACTTAAATCAAGTATAAAGATATACGTAATTTTATAAATGGGAATGAATATGTGATTGCTATCAAGCTTTAAGAAAGCCTAATGGAATGATTGCCTTTATTGCAAGAGAATTTGAGTACAGAAGTAGTGAAATTTTGCTTCAATTGTGTAACGGCTTTCTTAGACTATATGTGTAGTTTGAGCGCTTATCTCAGGAAGGATATTATTGGGGTGAAGGGAGTGCAATAAAGGTTCACTGGAGCTGTTCTCGAGATGGTGGGACTGTTCTATGAAGAGAGATTGGCCAAGCCGGGTCTGTACTCTCTGGAGTTCCAAAGAATAAGAGATCTCATTGAAACCTTCAAAATACTTAGAGATGGACAGAACAGATGCAGGTACGATGTTTCCTCTGGCTGGGGCACAATTGAAAAGAAGAGTGTTGCCACTTATATCTGAGCTGACGAGAACATCTTTTACACAGAGGATAGTGAATCTTTGGAATTCTCTCTCCAGAGAGTTGGGGAAGCTCAAGTCTTCAAGAAGTTTTAATGTAGAAATTGATAGATTCTAATTACATGCGGCATATAGGGTAATGGAAATGGGGTGAGGAAAGATATTGAAGTGATGGTAGCAAAGGATAGGCCAGATCAACAAGTTAAAATTCTAAATTGAATGGAGGCCAATTTTGACCATATTAGAAAAGAACTCTCAAAAGTTGATTGGGGGCAGGTATTCGCAGGTGAAGGGATGGCTGGGAAATAGGAAGCCTTCAAAAATGAGATAATGAGATTCCAGAGGCAGTACATTACCGTTGGGGTGAAGGGCAAGGCTGGCAGGTGTAGGGAATGAATGCTGGATGACTACAGAAATTGAGGTTTTGGTCAAGAAGAAGAAGGAGGCATATGTTGTATATAGAAAGCAGGGATCAAATGAATCCCTGGAAGAGTATAAAGGCACACTTAAGAGAGAAACTAGCAAAACAAAAAGGGGACATGAGAGAGCTTTGGCAAATAGGGTTAAGGAAAATCCAAAGGGATTCTATAAATACATTAAGGAGAGAATAGCACCCTTAAAGATCAGCAAGGCCGCCTATGATTTAGATTTATTTATTTATTTATATGTACTAAGTATAATATAGGAATACATAAGTACAGCAAAAAAGTGCACAAAGTTGCCATTCATTGGCGCCCACTTGGTTGCAAAAACCAGAATTAGAAGATTTAACAAAGCCAGAAGGTAAGCAAAAGAAAAAATGCCCAGATCTGAGAGTCCCAAGTCTCATGTTCACAATGGTGCAGGCGCTGCTCCAATCACTAGGCTGCCATTGCCGCCTCACGACCCGCTCTCAGTGGAACTGCAGAAGATGGGGGAGATACTAAATGAGAATTTTGCATCAGTATTTACTGTGGGGAAGGATATGGAAGATAGAGAACATGGGGAAATAAACAGCGACATCTTGAAAAATGTCTCTATTACAGAGAAGAAGGTGCTAGACGGCTTAAAATGCATAAAGGTGGATAAGTCCCCAGGACCTGATCAGGTGTACCCTAGAATTTGGAGGTTGGCTAACGTTGTGCCACTATCTAAGAAAGGCAGTAAGTAAAATGCTTGGAACGATAGACCAGTGAGCCTGAGATCGTTGGTGGGCTAGTTGTTAGAGAGGATCCTAAGGGACAAGATTTACATGTATTTTGAAAGGCAAGGACTGATTAGGAATAGACAACATGGCTTCATGCATGGGAAATTGCGTGTTAATAACGACTGAGTTTTTTGGAGAAGTAATGAAGAGGATTGATGAGGGCTGAGCGGTTGATGTGATCTATATGGACTTCAGTAAGGCATTTGACAAGGTTCCTCATGGTTGACAGTTAGCAAGGTTAGATCACATGAATATACAGGCAGAACTAGCCATGTGGATACATAGCTGGCTCGCAGGTAGAAGAGAGAGGGTGGTGGTGGAGGGTTGCCTTTCGGACTGGAGGCTGTGACCAGTGGTGTGCCACAAGGATCAGTGCTGGGTCCACTGCTTTTTATTATTTATGTAAATGATTTAGATGCGAACGTAGGAGGTCTAATTAGTAAGTTGCAGGTGACACCAAAATTGGAGGTGTAGAGGACAGTGAAGAAGGTTACCTCAGTGTACAATGGGACCTTGATCAGATGGGCCAATGGGCTGAGGAGTGGCAGATGGATTTTAATTTAGCTAAATGTGAGGTGGTGAGGTGCTGTATTTTAGAAAGGCAATTCAGGGCAGCATTTGTACATTTAATGGTAAGGCCCTGGGGAGTGTTGCTGAACAAAGATACCTGGAGTGCAGGTTGATAGTTCCTTGAAAATGGAGTCAGAAGTAGACAGGATAATGAAGAAGGCGTTTGGTATGCTTCCCATTATTGGACAGTGCATTGAGTATAGAAGTTGGCAAGTCTTATTGCGGCTGTACAGGACATTGGTTAGGCCACTTTTGGAATACTGCACTGAGTTCTGGCCTCCCCGCTATAGGAAGGATGTTGTGAAACTTGAAAGGACTCAGAAAAGATTTATAAGAATGTTGTCAGGGTTGGAGGGTTTGAGCTTCAGGGAGAGGTTGAATAGGCTGCGGCTATTTTCTCTGGAGCATCAGAGGCTGAGGGCTGACCTTATAGAGGTTTATAAAATCACGAGGGGCATGGATAGGGTGAGTAGCCAAGATCTTTTCCCTGGGGTGGGTCAGTCCACAATTAGAGGGCATAGGTTTAAGGTAAGAGGGGAAAGATATAAAAGGGGTGTAAAGGGCAACTTTTTTTCATGCAGAAGGTGGTGTGTGTGTGTGGAAAGAGCTGCCAGAGGAAGTGGAGGAGGCTGGTACAGTTACAACAGTTAAAAAGCATTTTTTGTTTCTTTATTCATTAACAGGATGAGGGCATCACTGATAGGCAGCATTTATAGCCCAGAGGGCAGTTCAGAGTCAACCACAATGCCATGGGCTAGTGTCACATGTAGGCCAGTTCAGGTAAGAATGGCAGTTTCCTTCCCTAAAGGATACTTAGTGAACCAGACAGGTTTTTCCCCAATAATCAACAATGAGTTTATGGTCATCATTCGATTCTTCATTCCAGATATTTTATTGAATTCAAATTCCACCAACTGCAGTGGCAGGATTCAAACGTGGATCCCCAGAACATTAATTGGGTGTCCTGGATTAACAGATCCAGTGATAATACAACTAGGCCATCACCTCCCCATCTGGATGTGTGTATGAATAGGAAGGGTTTAGAGGGATATGGACCAAATGCTGGCAAATAGGACAAGATTTATTTAGGATATCTGGTCAGTATGGACAAGTTGGATCGAAGGATCTGTTACCATGCTGCATGACTCTATGATTTTAAGAAAAGAACAGCTGAATGCAAGATTCTAAAATAAAGGAAGAGAAATCTTCGAAACTTTATACATGATCCAGAATCAAGAATGTTTTTTCCTGAGTAGAAAATTATGCATTGATCTGAAATTAATTGTCAAGTTTGATTAAGTCAACATTAAAAGAATGAATGGATTGGAATACCCAAAACTATCTATTATCAGGGGAAGAAAAAGACAGCAGAAAATACTTAAAGCAGATGCCAAACCTACTTGCTTATCCACACCTATAAAAGTGCCACATTCATAAAAAATATGCCAATAGATTAAGGCAGTGCTTTACCAATTTCACCAGTAACCAAACTGACAAATTGGTGTTCTGGCATTGCAACAGTTCCAAAGCTTCTTAGAAATTTGTGTGGACTCTTTTTGCAACTAAAGCAGTAGAACAGACTTGTTCTAAAGGCATCACTGGCTGAAAGTTTGTCAAAACTTGAAAAGAGTACTATACTCAACAAACTTGAGGCTAACAGTGAATTCTGGAAGTTATCACTGGAATGCACTGACTATAAAATCTAGTATTACTTGCTTGCAATTAGCATTAAACTTAAATTTACCATGTTAAATTTTAATTTTCTTCCAGGCTTGTGCAGGACTAAATAAATTCTCTGCTGGAGAGAAGATGAGATCACTTAATTAACTGGTCTAATCCAGTTCTGTAACTGCCAGAGAAATCACCTAAATCTCAACACTATAAATAAGAGAGGGTTGAGTGCAGTTGTCATAGAGTACAGCTGAAACTGAGTGCAAACTTCAGGATTTTCTGACTAATGGAGTGAATCTTAACATTTAAGCTTTTTTTTATAAAATCTAGTATTGTTTGCTTGCAAATAGCATCTAACTCAAATTTACCATGGTAAATTTTACCTTTCGTCTGGTTTTGAGTGGGGCAAAACAAATTTTCTGCAGGAAAGCAGGTGAGATTAGCTAATTAAGTATCAGGTCTAATCTATAATTGCTAGAAACCTCACTTTTGAATCTCAGTATTGTAAATAAGGGAGGTTCAAATGCAGCGGTCATGAAGTACAGCTGAAACAGTGCAAACCTGTGAATTTGTTCAGTAAGAGAGTTTGATGAGGAAGGCATTCTTTCTCCTGCTAACTTTTTCAGCTGCAAGACAGCAGGAGTTGAAAAAATACATAAGAGGAGACAATGAGATACGGGAAGTCAGCACTGTGACCAATTAATAACCCTAACAGTAACCACACAGTAGAAAAGAACATATAGGGGAAAAAATGAGACTGTCAGAAAGGTGCAGAAATAATCAGAGTGATTTTAATCTACATATAGATTAGAAAAATCATAAGGTGTAAGATGATGAGTTCATCAACAATCTTAAGAAGCTGTCCAAATACGGCATGTTCTGAAACTAACTAGAGAGAAGGCTATTCCAGACCTGGTATTGTGCTACAAGATATGATTAATTGATAATCTGATAATGAAGGCACATGTGGTAGCAGTGATCATCATTATTGAAATTCATATTCATTTTTTATTTATATATATTTATGTTTATATTTTATGGTTAACTGAAGGGTTAAAGATATTATCAAGCTTAAAGAGAAGGCATATAATTGTGTAAAGTTGGGTCAGAAGACTTGATAAAATGTAAGAAATAACAAAGATTGACTAGAAGATTAATAAGGAAGGAGAAAAAAATTAAAGTATAAGGGAAAGCCAACTAGAAACATGAAAGCAGATAGTAAGGGTTTCTATAGATATTTAAAGAGGAAAATTTAATAAAGTAAACAATTGTCCTGTAGAAAGTAAGTCTTACGAATGAATAATGGAAAATAAGGAGATGGCACATGACTTAAACAGATACTTTACTTCTGTTTTCACTGTTTCGGTTACATCCCAAATATAGTTGTAAATGAGGAAATGTAAGGAAGGAACTCAGGACAATTACAATTACCAGGGCAGTGATACTGTGCAAACTATTGTAGCCACAGGCTAACAAGTACCCCAAGTATCTTGATGGGCTTTATCGTAGTCACTTAAAAGAAGTGGCTCGTGAATTGGTTGATACGTTGGCTTTAATTTTCCAAAATACCTTAAATTCAGGAGAGGTTCCATTAGAATGGAGAATAGTGAACGTAATTTCTTTGTTTCAAATGGGGAGAAACATAAAGCAGAAAGCAGTTGGCTTAACATAGGAAAAATATTAGAAGCTAATATTAATTATCTTACATTTAGAAAAATTCAAGGTTGGACGGTAAACTTAAGGTGCAAGAGTAAGTATGGTTTTGTGAAAGTGAAATCACATTTAACCAATTTGTTGGCGTTCTTTGAGGATGTATTTTGTTGGTCTCCTTTTTATTTACGGAAGGATGTAAATGCATTGGAAGCAGTTCAGAGAAGTTTTACTGGGGTAATAACTGGAATTGATAGGTTATCTTATGATGAAAGGTTAGACAGCCCAGGCTTGTATCCACTGGGGTTTGGAAGAGTGAGAGGTGACTTCATTGTAACATAAGATCCTGAGGGGTTTTGACCAGGTAGGTGCAGAGATGATGTTTTGTCTTGTGGGAGATCTAGTGATTGGGATAGAGGGAAGGAGAATATTTTTCTCAGTGATGAGTCTTTAGACCGCTTTTCCTTCCATATATATTTAAGGCAAAGGTATATAAATAAGGGAGTAAGAAGGTATTGGGGTTTGGTGGGAATATGGAGTAATCAGATTAGCCATGGCCACATATGCCAAAGTGCTTGTCCATACCAAGGGGAGAACGAGAGCCTGAAATCAAGAGGTACTGGGTTTTGGGCTATAAACCTCAACAATCTCAACAATAGGATAGGCTGAAAGGCGGGTAGTGGGCTACTGTCCACCAGGATTCAAACCCTGTTGTTTGTAAAAGCATATAGTTCATAACATATTCTCCAGAGCTTATGCATTGTGTGAGAGGGCTAATAAAAAGAGGAAATGCTTAAAAAATTCAGTAGAACGTGCTACATTTGTGACGAGAGAAACAGATAATCTTTCAGGTAGATAATCTTTCATCAGAATGGAAACATTAGAAAAGCAAAGTACTGTGAATGCTGGAAATATGAACTAAAATCAAAATGCTTGAAGCATTCAGCAAATCTGACAGTGTCTGTGGAGAGAGAAACAGACTCAATGCAGGAAAGCATGATATGTACGAGCAATTAAAAGAGATCTAACTGGCAACTTTTTCACGCAGGGGATGGTGTGTATATGGAATGAGCTGCCAGAGGATGTGGTGGAGACTGGTACAATGCCAACATTTAAAAGGCATCTGTATGGGTATATGAATATGAATGGTTTAGAGGGATATGGGCCAAATGCTGGCAAATGGGACTAGATTTATTTAGAATATCTGGTCAGCATGAACGAGTTGGACCAAAGGGTCTGTTTCTCTGCTGTATATCTCAATGACTCTGTATTAATTAAAGGCAGCTGTAAATTGTTCAGCCCCTTGAGTCTGCTATATCATTCATAAAGATCATGGCTGATCTATTTGTGACGTCAACCCCACATTCCTGCCTACCATTGCTAACTTTTGATTTCTTGTTAGTCAAAAACTTATCTACCTCTGTCTTAAAATGTTCAATTAACATGCCTCCACTGCCATCTGGGAAACAGAATTCCAAAGATATGTGACACTCTGAGAGAAAAACTTTCTCCTCATTTGCACCTTAAGTTTACCGTCCAACCTTTCATCTTAAAGTAACCCTTGCATCCTAGGCATCAGTTAAGTGAACTTTCTCTGTGTTGCTTCTAACAACATATTTACATCTGTGAGGAGATCAAAACTGTATTCAATATTCCAGATGTATTCTATTAGTACTCTGTAAATTGTAGCAAAATATTCCTATGTTAATATTCCATGTTCCTTTGCAATAAATTACAATATCCATAAGACTTTTTAAAACACTGCTGGACCTCCATACTACGTTTTGAGATACATTTACCAGGACAACCAGGTTCCTCTCTACCTTAGTTGATTCGTCTGTGCCTTTTGTTCTACAACCGTTTTTCATTTAAATAATACGCTGTTTTACGATTCTTCACCAAGTGGACAAGTAATGAAATCCATTTCAACCCTCAGGAAAAAAACAGAATAGTAATTTATTGTTACTTGCTTTTTTTTTACAAAAAATACAGTGAAAAGCGTTTAATTTGCCATACCAAGTCACCTATATTAATAACAGAAGGCACAGATAAGAAAAAAAATACCAAGACAAAGTTCATCTGAATTAAATAATAAATGGATTCGGGAAAGATACCACAGCTGTAAGACTGTCACGCTGGGCTGCTGGAATACCAGGTCGGAAGCTGCTACTAGAGGAGGCCATCCTCGTCGGGCGGCTGGAATCCCAGGGTGCAGGAATCCACAGAAACTCGCGCAAGGAACAATCTTGTCGCCGGTCACCAATCCTGGGAAGGAAGACGTCACAGTAGCCGCCGATGGAATCCCCTGCTGTGCCGCTGAAGCAGACTGCCACTGGAAGCAATGGCCACGAAGAACTGCCATCACTGCTGCAGCAGCCACCAAAACATACCACCTCCACCTCACCGTCACCTCTGCCGATACCAGGTCCCTTATGCTCACCCCTCCCAAGTCACTTCCTCGATTCTGCTGCCAGAGTCATGCTCCAGGCTCACCAGCCACGTCACCATCATCCGTCAGAGTCACACGCCGGGCATATGGTGCAATGTGATCCAAAGAGATTTGAGGATGTGTGTACTACAAAAGTACAATGCCAACATATTTTAACGCATAATAACGAAGGGGCTACAATATAGTGGGGAAGAGGTTTAACGTCCCAGTTAGGCCACCTCTGAGATACTGAGTATCCGGACCACGATTCAGAAAAGATATACTGAACTTGAAGAGTGCAGCGCAAATTCGTTGCCAGAATGCTACCAGGGCTCCAAGGTTAAATTTATAAGGGCAGTTTACATAACCTCGGCTTGGATTCTCTGAACATAGAGGTTAAGGGGTGATTGAATTGAATTTGTTTGTCACTGTTGGAAGTCAATGATCTTAGCTACAGAACATCTTTGCAAGAGTTCCTGGGTTCCAACTTTATTTGCTTCATCAATGATCTTCCATCCATCAGTGATGCACTTATCCTGTGAACAAATTAAAAATAAAATCATAATGTTAGATATGGAGTGGAGCTGGATGAACACAGTGGGCCAAGCAGCATCAGAGGAGCAGGAAAGCTTGACATTTCGGGCCTAGACCCTTCATCAGAAATGGGGGAGGGGAAGAGGGTTCTGAAATAAATAGTGAGAGAGGGGGAGGCGGATAGAAGATGGATAGAGGAGAGGATAGGTGGAGAGGAGACAGACAAGTCAAAGAGGTGGGGATGGAGCCAGTAAAGGTGAGTGTAAGTGGGGAGGTAGGGAGGAGATAGGTCAGTCCAGGAAGGCCGGACAGGTCAAGGGGGCAGGATGAGGTTAGTAGATAGGAGATGGGGGTGCGGCTTGAGGTGGGAGGAGGGGATAGGTGAGAGGACGGACAGGTTAGGGAGGCAGGGACGAGCTGGGCTGGTTTTGGGATGCGGTAGGGGGAGGGGAGATTTTGAAGCTTGTGAAATCCACATTGATGCCATTGGGCTGCAGGGTTCCCAGGCTAAATATGAGTTGCTGTTCCTGCAGCCTTCAGGTGGCATCATTGTGGCACTACAGGAGGCCCAGGATGGACATGTCGTCTGAGGAATGGGAGGGGGAGTTGAAATGGTTCGCGAGTGGGAGGTGCAATTGTTTGTTGCGAACCGAGCGCCGGTGTTCTGCAAAGCAGTCCCCAAGCCTCCGCTTGGTTTCCCCGATGTATAGGAGGCCACAACGGGTACAGCGGATGCAGTATACCACATTGGCAGATGTGCAGGTGAACATCTGCTTGATGTGGAAAGTCTTCTTGGGGCCTGGGATTGGGGTGAGGGAGGAGGTGTGGGGGCAGGTGTAGCACTTCCTGCGGTTGCAGGGAAAAGTGCCGGGTGTGGTGGGGCTGGAGGGGAGTGTGGAGCGGACAAGGGAGTCACGGAGAGAGTGGTCCCTCTGGAAAGCAGATAAGGGTGGGGAGGGAAAAATGTCTTTGGTGGTGGGGTCAGATTGCAGATGGCGGAAGTGTTGGAGGATGGTGCGTTGGATCCGGAGGTTGGTGGGGTGGTATGTGAGGACGAGGGGGATTCTTTTTTGGTTGTTATTGCGGGGATGGGGTGTGAGGGATGAGTTGCGGAAAATGCGGGAGACACAGTCGAGGGCGTTCTCGACCACTGCGGGGTGGATGTTGCGGTTCTTGAAGAATGAGGACATCTGAGATGTACAGGAGTGGAATGCCTCATCCTGGGAGCAGATGCAGCGGATGCAAAGGAATTGGGAATAGGGGATGGCATTTTTGCAGGAAGGTGGGTGGGAGGAGGTGCACCTTGTTATCTCGGATTCTCCAGCATCTGCAGTTCCTATTATCTCTGTTAGATATGGAGATGTTTGTTAATGAATGCACAATGCTCAGCACCATTCATGACTTCTCAGATACTGAAACTGTCCATTTCAAAATACAGCAAGGCCTGGACAATATCTGGATTTGGGCTGATAAGTAGCAAATGACAGGCAATGACCATCTCCAACAAATAATCTAACCATAACCTCTTGACATTCAAAGGCATTACCATTCCCTACAATCAACATCCATGGGGATGATCATTGACCAGAAGCTGAACCAGACTAACTATATAAATGCTCTGGCTATAAGAGCAGATCAGAGGCTAGGAATCCTGCAGCAAGTAACTCACCTCTTGACTCCTCAAAGCCTGACCACTATCTGAGAAGGCATAAGTCAGCAATTTGATGGAATACTCCCCACTTGCGTGGACGGTCCAGCTCCAACAATACTCAATAAGCTTGACACCATCCAGGACAAAACAGCCCACTTGAATGGCACTATGTCCACAAACATTCACTCCCTCAATGACTGATGCTCAGTAGCAGTGTGTACTATTCACAAGATGCACTGAAGAAATTCTCCAAGGCCCCTTAGGTAGCATCTTCTAAATCCATGACCATTATCATCTAGAAGGGCAAAGGCAGCAGATACTTGGGATTGCCACTACCTGGAAGATACCGGTTACTCACCATCCTGACTTAGAAAATGTCACAGTTCCTTCAGTGTAGTTGGCTTAAAATCTTGGAACTTCCTTCCTAATGGCATCGTGGGTATACTTGCACAAAACGGACTGCAGCAATTCAAGAAAGCTTTTCTCACCACCTTCTCAAGGATAGCTAGGGATGGGCAATAAATGCTGGCACAGCCAACAATGCCCACGTCCCAAGAATAAATAACAAAAATAATTTGATTGGATTGAAATTTCCTTGAAACACAAGTTGTCACTTGAATGTGGTTCCAGAACTCTTCATTATGTAACATGAAAAACAACAAAGAACATGATGTGTTTTTATTTAGAGTTTATCACGACAATCTCAAAGGAGACAACAATAGAGGTAATGTGGAACAACAGCAGTCTAAAAATAAAAAAAGACAAATGAGATGATGAATATAACGCTCAAATGAATGATGCAGAGAGGAAGTAAGGGGTTTAAGTGCAGAGTAATCTGAGTCTGGGCTGAAAAGTCATGAAAACTGCTAGTGCCAGATTTTAGAGCAACAAAATGACCAGTAGTGTGGCTGCCTCCAGAACGAATCCACTTCAAAAATCACTGTACACCAGTAGATCTAGTTCTGTCTTCATACTGGCCCAGACAGGCTTTTCCCCTGGTGATTGTTTTCACTATAATCATGTTTTATTTCAGATTTCCAGAATCCACAGTATTTTATAACTGTGTGTAGCAACACTGGTCTTAAGGTAAAGCCAGGCAAATAGCCAAGGAAAATCTATCTGAATCAAGAATAGGAATGTAGGTTGTGTGAAATAGATCATAGATAATCCAAATTCATGAACACTTACATCTAGAAGGACACGGGCAGCAGATACATAGTGACACCAATACCTGCAAGTTCCCCTCAAAGCCATTCACCATGCTGACTAGGGAATATATCACCATTCCTTTAGTGTCTCTGGGTCAAAATCCTGGAATTCCTTCACTATCAGCAATGTGAGTCTACTTACAGCACATGGACTGCAATGATTCAAGATGGTAACATCACCACCTTCTCAAGGTCAACTACAGATGGGCAATAAAAGCAGATTCCATGAACGATTTTTTTAAAAAAATGCCTATTTCTGTCTAACCTCTTAAAACTGTTCTTCTGCCTCCAAATGTAAGGTGGCCATTGGAATTTCTAAACAGGATTCGTTAGTTACAAGTGAAATGGCAGCAAGAAGCCAGATAGTTATATGAAATGGATTTGACCAAAAGTTTTGCAAGTTTAAAGAGCAATACACTTGATAGCTCCAATTGGAATAAAGAAAGCAATATCTCAAGAAAAAAATAAATAACTTCTGAATCAATAATTGAGAGATACTCCCCTTCACATGCTAGACAATGAGCACATTACAGTGGCTATGTCAATGGGTGATCAATATTATTGATAAAGCTACATGAAAGCAAGTGTGGGGGCAGTTTAAATAATCTTTCGAGGCCTTAGTTACCAGTACAACTGCCAACGTCCTTGTACTTTTGTCACATAAAAATGTGAAAATGGACACTAGCCTCTAAACCTCATGGCAGCCTGTTACGAAAGGTGAAATCACATGGTATCAGGGGTGAGCTAGCAAGATGAATACAGAGTCATAGTAGACAGAGGGTAGAGGTGGAAAGATAGTTTTCGAAATTGAGGGTTGTGACTTGTGGTGTTCCACAGGGTTCAGTGCAGGAACCTCTGTTGTTTGTGTCTATATAAATGATTTGGGGGAAAATATAGCTGATCTAATTAGTAAATTTGCAGATGATACAAAGATTGGAGTAGTTGCCGATTGTCAGAGGATACAGCAGGATATAGATGAGATGGAGGCATGGGCAGAAGAATGGCAGATAGAGTTTAATCAGGACAAATGTGAGGTGATGCATTTTGGAAGGTCAAGTGCAGGTGGGAATTATACAGTGAATGGCAGAACCCTAAGGAGTATTGACATGCAAAGGGATCTGTGTGTGCAGGTCCACATATCACTGAAAGGTGGCAGTGCAGATAGGTAAGGTAGTTAAAAAGGGACTATGGTATGCTTGCCTTCATTGGAAGGGACATTGAGTATAAGAATAGTCAAGTTATGCTGCCGCTTTATAGAACTTTAGATAGGCCACACTTGGAATATTACGTACAGTTCTGGTCACCACAGTACCAGAAGGATGTGGATGCTTTGGAGAGGGTATAGAAAAGGTTTACCAGGATGTTGCCTGGTATGGGAGATTTTAGCTATGAAGAAAGGTTAGATAGACTGTGTTTGTTTTCACTGGAATGCAGGAGATTGAGGGGCGACCTAAAAGAAGTTTATAAGATTGTGAATGGCATGGATAGAGTGAAAGTATGAGACTTTTTCCCAGAGTGGAGGTGTCAATTACCAGAGGACCCTGGTTCAAGGTGTGGGTGGGGAGGGGTGTTGGTGGGTTGGAGTTTAAAAGAGATGTGCGAGGCAAGATTTTCACACAAAGGATAGTGAGTGCCTGGAAAACACTACCAGTGGAGGTGGTAGAAGCAGACACAATGGCAGCATTCAAGGAACACCTGGACAAATACCTGAATAGGAAGGGAACAGAGGGATAGGGATCCTCCAGGTGAAGACTGTTTTAGTGTAGAAGGGCAAAATGTGTCAGCACAGGCTTGGAGGGCCGAAGAGCCCATTCCTGTGCTGTATTGTTCTTTGTTCTTTATGCCAAATTCATGACTCATGCTTGTACTTATTGTTATTGTGCACTTCCTATTCTTGTATGCATGTGGATGCCTTTTAAGTGTTGTAATCGTACCAGCCTCCACCACTTCCTCTGGCAGCTAATTGCATACATGCACCATCCTCTGTGTGAAAAGGTTGCCTCTCAAGTCCCTTTTAAATCTTTCCCCCTCACCTTAAACCTATGCGCTCTAGTTTTGGACTCCCCTGAGCTGGGAAAAAAATTCTTGACTGTTCACATAATCCACGCCTCTCATGATTTTATAAACCTCCTAGAAGAACACCCCTCAGCATCCGACACTCCAGTTTATTCAGCCTGTCTCTAAAGTTCAAACCCTCCAACCCTGGCAACATCTTTGTAAATCTTTTCTGAACCCTTTCAAGTTTAACAACATCTTTCCTATAGCAGGGAGACCGGAATTGAACGCAGTATTCCAAAAGTGGCCTAACAATGTCCTGTATAGCTGCAACATGACATTCCAACTTCTATACTCAAACACACTGTCCAATAAAGGCAAGTGTACCAAGTCCCTTCTTTACTACCCTGTCTACCTGCGACTCCACTTTCAAGGAACTATGAACCTGCACTCCACAGGACCCTACCATTAAGTGCATATGTCCTGCCCTGATTTGCCTTTCCAAAATGCAACACCTGACATTTATCTAAATTCAATTCTACCTGCCACTCCTTATTTAGTTGTGTGCCTCCTGTTTCCTGGAGTTGAACTGTGGATGGTCAGAGTTTCTTGATTCTACTGTATCAGAGAGGATTGATATCCCTAATGTCCAGTGTCAAGGTTAAAATTGATATTGTGTTCATTTACTTCTTTATTAACACTCCAGGACTTGTTTTTTGATTATTTTATTTTTCCTAGGAATATGGTTTCAGTATCTTCTGGCTGTTCAATTTCCTGGATGCTGATCTTTATGGGGTTTTCCTTCTGTTTCAAGGGTGCAATCTTTTACTTGAAACAGCCAAGTTGTCTTTTCATATCTCATATTTACCATTGTCTGCTAAACAATATAGATGATTGATGAGTTTCCCTGGGTTTTGTTTCCACTGATTAAATTTTGCTGTCTTGATAATTATATTGAGCTGAATATTAAAGTATAGAGTATTAAAGGTGCTAATAACCTCATTGTAAGTAGCTGTGTCTTCCTTCACTCCCTATCATGTTAAAACATTGTTCATAATGCTGTCAATTGTATAAGGTATGGTACTGACCTAATCCTTACTTGATTTTGCTATCAAGTGTGAAGCTTTACTGTATGAAGTCAATCATTTGTGCAGTTCTGCCATTTCTGAGCTTGTCACAGGCCTTGTGCTCAAAAGATTCTGACTGGGGTGGAGTCTGTTCCATGGCTTATCTTCATTTGAGTTTCCTTCCCACACTGTTTTGTTGTCCGTCGCTGTGCAGTCTGCTTCACCGTTCTCTCTCCATTCTGGCTTTGCTGCAGAAATGTTTCTCAAAGTTTCTGCCAATTGCTGCTGGGTCCCTTGGTGGCTGTCACATCAGTTGTTGTGTCAGTTGTCTTGGTAGTTATCAGATGCACTACACGACTATAGAGAGGTTGCTGGAGTCTAAGGTCTTCTCAAAATAAGTGTTTATTCACATTGTAATAAATATGTATACTTAGGTGCAGATCTTCTGGTCTCCAGATAGTCAGAGACCTGACATGTTCTGAAAGATGTGGTAGGTAAATGCCTGGGAAGTTTAAACTTCAGATTGGCAGTTATCCAGTGTCCGAATGGCAGGTGACAGAAAGTAGGGATAATGGCTGGGTACTCAAATTGGCAGAATGTGACCAGTGATGTCCCACAAGGATCTGTGTTAGAGCTTCAATTATTCACATTATTTATTAATAACTTAGATAATAGCATGGAAAGTCATAGATTCAAATTTTCTGTTGAAAAAAAGTTAGGCGACATTGTAGACAAAATAGATGATAGCATGAAATTAGAAGGGGATATTGATGGACTAAGTGAATGAACAAAACTGGCAGACAGAGCTCACTGTAAACAAATATAAGGTTATCCATTTTGCATTGACAAAATGGATAGATCAGGGAATATTGTAAATGGTATGAAATTAAAAACAATGGAATATCCAAAGAGACTTGGGGATTCAGGCGTATAGATCTTTAAAATATCACAAAAACTTGCAGCAAGTAATCAAGAAGGCTAATGGAATGCTGGCCTTTATGTCTAGAGGACTGGATTACAAAGATACAGAAGTCATACTGCAGATATACAAAATCCTTGTTAGTCCCCATTTGGAGTACTGTGAGCAGACCTGGGTATCATACCATAGGATATATTGACCTTAGAGGCAGTACAATGTAGGTTTACAAGAATGATACCCAGACTTTAGAGGTTATGTTATGAGGAGAGCTTATACAAATTAGGCCTGTTTTCTCTAGAATTTAGAAAGGTAAGGGGTGATTTGATTGAAGTCTTCAAGATATTAATGAAAAAGGCAAGATAAATAACAACAAAATATTTTCACTGCTTGGAGATTCTAGATCTGGGGGTATAGACTGAAAATTAGGGCCAGAGCCTTCAGGAGAGATGTTAGGAAGCACTAACAAAGTTTGGAACTCTCATTCACAAATGGCAGCGGATGCTGGATCATTTGTTAATGTTAAATCTGAAATAGATAAATTTTTGTTAGGCGCTGGTTTTGGGTTCATGGACCAAAGGCCAGTATATGGTGTTAGGTCACAGATCAGCCATGATGTCATTCATGGTAGAATAGACATGAGGGACTGAATGGACCTCTTATGTTCCAATACGTGCTCTTGGAGCATGAAGACTATGGGGTTTCTGAGCTTTGAGAAAGTACCGTTCCAATAAGTGGTTTTCTACTGCCTAGCTGCTTTTGCATTAGTTACACATTGGCACTTATTACTGAGTCAGAAGCAAAAAATTGTCAAAGTGGTTGTCACTTTCATTGCCATCACTAGTGCCTCGATACTGTTTGCAAATCCTCCAGAAGAATGTTGCATCTCTCTGTTATTATTTCTCTTGTGACTTTGAAGCTCCAAAAGCATAATTTCTCAGTCATTTCTAGATAATTGTGTTGGTGCAAATTTAAAGTTGGCACTAATTATTCCTTCTACAATGGCAGAACAGGCTTGAGGGGCTGAATGGTCTCTTGTTCCTATGTTCCTATGTCTGGAGCCTTGTAGAAAAATCTCCAACTCTAAGTTAGAATCGGAGAGTTTGGAGCACCCCAATTTACATGTCTGGATTGTTAAACAGAAAAAGTTAGTGAAATTAAAATTGACAACACCTGGCTCACTATAAAATTGACAGTCCAATCACTGACACTGAGACAGTCACAAACACAGAGTACTGTCATGTTCACCTGACATCAGCCCTCCTCCCAGACAACCCAAACCCAACTGCCCCTTCCTTGACATCCAGCAGCAGATCTTCCCTATACCCTCGCCCATTTGGCACCCTACATACCTAAATAGCTGTTTACTGTCTCAATTTCCTGCCAATCCATCACCTAGGAGATAGGAGAATAGACCAAGATAGACCAAGGAGATAGCTGAAGAGTTAGTGGAAGCGTTAGTGGTGATCTTTCAGGAATCGCTAGAGTCAGGGAGGGTCCCAGAAGACTGGAAAATCGCTAACGTGACACCCCTGTTTAAAAAGAGAGTAAGGCAGTAGACGGAAAATTACAGGCCAATTAGCCTAACCTCGGTCGTGGGTAAGATTTTGGAGCCCATTGTAAAGGATGAGATTTCTGAACATTTGGAAGTGTATAGTAAAATAAGGCAAAGTCAGCATGGTTTCATCAAGGGGAGGTCATGCCTGACAAATCTGCTAGAATTCTTTGAGGAAGTAACAGGCCAGGGTCAGTGTTGGGACCACAACTTTTCACTTTATACATTAATGATCTAGATGAAGGAACTGTGGGCGTTCTGGCTAAGTTTGCAGAGGATACAAAGATAGGTGGAGGGACAGGTAGTATTGAGGAGATGGGGAGGCTGCAAAAGGATTTAGACAGGTTAGGAGAGTGGGCAAAGAAGTGGCAGATGGAGTACAACGTTGGAAAGTGTGAGGTCATGCACTTTAGAAAGAAGAATAAAAACATGGACTGTTTTCTAAATGGGGAGAAAATTCAGAAGTCTGAAGTGCAAAGAGACTTGAGAGTTCTAGTCCAGGATTCTCTCAAGGTAAACATGCAGTAGTCAGGAAGGCAAATGCAGTGTTGGCATTTATTTTGAGAGGACTTGAATATAAAAGCAGGGATATACTACTGAGGCTTTATAAGGCACTGGTCAGGCACATTTGGAGTATTGTGTGCAGTTTTGGGCCCCATGTCTCAGGAAGGATGTACTGGCCCTGGAGCGGGTTCAGAGGAGGTTCGCGAGAATGGTCCCAGGAATGGAAAGCTTAACATATGAGGAACGTTTGAGGACTCTGGGACTATACTCATTGGAGTTTAGAAGGATGGGGGTGAATCTAATTGAAATTTACAGAATACTGAATGGCCTGGACAGAGTGGATGTTGGGAAGATGCTTTCATTGATAGGAGAGACTAGGACCCGAGGGCACAGCCTTAGCATAAAGGGAAGACCTTTTAGAACAGAGATAAGGAGAAACTTCTTCAGCCAGAGAGTGGTGAATCTGTGGAATTCACCGCCACAGAAGGCTGTGGAGGCCAGGTCATTGAGTACATTTAAGACTGAGGTATATAGGTTCTTGATTATCAAGAGGATCAAGGGTTACGGGGAGAAAGCGGGAGAATGGGGTTGAGGAACTTACCAGCCATGACTGAATGGCGGAGCAGACTCGACGGGCTGAATGGCCTAATTTTTGCTCCTAGGTCTTATGGTCTTATGGTCCTATTTGCCTTGCATCCTACATCTCACCCATCTGTCAACCTAACATCTGGGTGCTAAATATTAAATATATAAAGTGATCAGAAAACAAAGGGAAGGAAGACAGGAAGATCAGGTGGTAGTACTGACATGGGAAGACATTGTAGTGTTGGAACCAGAGGATTTTTGAGTGAACAAACAAAGAATCCATTTGATTGACAATGAGGAAAAAAAGTATGATTACGCAGTTGGGGATATTCAGTAGGCTTCCAAGTAATGAGAATGAAATAGAAGAACAAAACTCTCATGTTAAAATGAAGTTTAAGGAAGCGGAGGATTTGTATGGAAGATGGCATCATGTGTAGTGAAATTATACACTTTTCACTGTACATCTGTACCTTTGTATTTGAGTACACGTGACAATAAAATCTAAATCTAAAATCTTCCCTCAGGACTGGTAGTGGAGGCCATAACACTAGAACATACCGGCCTGAGGTTGCCAGCCAGGTCACTGCAGTGCAGTGTACCATTTTCTCTCCATTATCTCATACTCACTCCATCCCTGCTCCTATTCCAACCTCCTGCCATGGGTCATGCTCTACCACATTCACTTTTCCTATAACATCTTCCCTCACTCGCTGTTACCCACTCCAACCTCTGATGCCACTGATTAATCCTGCATGCCTCCTGCTTACCTATCCACAGCTCCAAAAGTAACAGCTGTACCACTCACGTTCATCTTAATTTTCTCATTTTAGGGGAAAACAGCCCCTAATAGGGCAGAGTGGGCTGTCGGACATTTACTCCCTACCCCTTATGATGGGAGAATCCTGATTCTGACCACTCTGAACAGCTGATTGACTGTGTCCAAGCCCCTGAACTGGTACCAGAGGCTGCCCTTGATATTGTGCCAGAACCCCTTAGTGAACTCTATCTCCCTTGACTTGACTGAAGATTGTTAACATCCATGACAAGCCTCCTGACTTCATGTTTGTGCTAAATGGCAAAGTAATAGGTAATATTGTGAGCCTAGTATCACTGGCTGAGCGGCAAGGTGCAAAAAGGCAAAGCAAGATGCTGTGAGCTTGCAGGTAGACTCAAAGTGAGTGAGTGCTAAGAAAGCAAGCAAACATCTCAGAGATGCAGCCTTGTCTAATCCATAAGCTATGTGCATGTGTCTGAGTACAAATCGCCATCGCTGCAGAATTACAATGATAGTTCTGTTATGCCTGGAGGTGTAGTGTTGAAATGCAGAAGCATACTTCATGTGGATCAGGGATTTGCCATGAGCGTTCTTAGAAGCTAACATATGATAATGCTGGTGGATATGGGTATATATGGCAGTGCACATGGATCATGTTCTTATACTACTGCCTGGTGTCCAAGATGGAGGCCCTTTGGAGATAGTGGTAATCTGAAGTTTCCAGGGATCTGCTCTGATTTCCAAATCAAGAATTGTCATCATCTCGTTTGCTCACGGTGGATGGTAGTATAGAAAGCTATATCTTAATGAAGTGAGATCTGAAGTTAATAAGGTTGTTAACAAGCAATAATCTACTTTAATAGACAACTCACTGCTGCCTAATGAGAATCTTGCCTCAACACCTAGAACTTGCTTAAAAGATTCAGTGACGTGTTCCCAACAACAAGACAGACCTTGTTGGCCAACCTGCACAATTCATCCACATTTCTTACCATAGACCATATTGTTCAGGCCTTTATAAGATACAGCCCATAGGTTTATGTTAGTAATGCAGAAGGACAAGGAATAATCTAAAGTATAATGTACATATTGAGAGTAAATTTCATTGGGATGAGAAGGGATTGAGCCAGGGTAAAATCCAACCAAAAGACTGTAATGAAATAATGGGTGCTCCATTGTTATTAGTTGGATACATTCTATCAAAAGCAAGAGATAGCAGTACCAAGACCAAGGAAACTAGGATGACAAGGGAGATAGAGAATATGATAAAAGAAATACATAGGGTGCATGATGTATGTCAGGGTGAATTCTTTGAGAAAACCAGATTAATAACAATAGGTTGTGAAACTAAATGAAGAGGAAAATAAGACTGGCAAAGGAAGAATATGGGAACAGACTGAAAATTAACATTTTAAAACGCATAAATCTTGCACTGGCAAATATATATTAAAACAGTACTAAGAAGTGGCGGGGAGGGGTGTGGTCCAAGGATCAGGGCATGATTACATTTTTAATTGGTGCATTGAAGTGGTAATTTCCAAGGAAGAAGAAGCTGACAAAATACCAATGGAACTAGGGTAAGAAGAGGCAATGCATAGGGTGAAAATTGACAGGAAGGAGGCATTTGAGAAAGTGGTTATGCTTAGAGAAGATATGTCACCAGGGTCTACGTGGTTTCAATTTCAGTTGCTAGATATTTCCTAATCACCCTGTTCAGAGAGTTATTATACAGCTCTGAAGAAGGATGGTACTTGAAACTAGGTCTCTGGGCCTCAGAGCTAGGGACACTACCATTGTATAGGCAAGAGCCCCTACATCAAGTTCAGTTGCTAACAGAAATGGTGAAAAGTGAAGTTGCCATAGACTTACCAGACCATAGGGTTGATTTCTCCTTAGAGAGAAAGGGAGAAAGACAACAGGTGATAGTATAACATGATGGTCTTCACACCTCAGGCAAGGGGAGCGGTTTGGTCCAGGTCCTCCAGTGTCCTCCCACGGTCCAAAGATGTGCAAGTTAGGTGGATTGACCATGCTAAATTGTCCATACTGTCCAGGGATATACAGATAGATGGGTTAGCCATGGGAAATGTTGGGATACAAGGATAATATAGGTCTTGTTGTGATATATTTCAGAAGGTTAGTGTGGACTCGATGGGCTGAATGGCCTGCTTTCACACTGTAGGGATTCTATTCTAGATTGAGCAGCTTAGGCCCACACTCACTACAGGTTAGAAGGATGAGAGGAGATCTGATTGAGGTATCTAAGGAAGTGACAATGTAGATGTAGAGTGGATGTTTCTGATTGTGGGACAATATAGAATGAGAGGTCATAGTTTTACGCTAAGGGGTGGCAAATTTAAACAGAAACTAAGAAGATTTACTTCCCTCAAAGTGTCTTGAATCTGTGGAATTCATTACCTCAGAGTGCAGTGGGGTCCAAGACACTGAATAAATTTAAGGAGGAGATGGACAGATTTTTTAATTAGTAATGGGTTAAGGATAATGGGAAGTAAGCAGGAAAATGGAGTTGAGGCCAAGATGAAATTATCCATGAACATATTAAATGGCAGAGCAGGCTTGAGGAACTGAAGTGCATCTTGCTCTTATGTTCTTATGTAATTCAATGAGTGTAGAAATTATGGGAGATTACACCAGACTATGTCACTTACTGTACCTTGAAGACCTCTTTTAAATTCAGTCAATGCAGAACACAGTTTGGATTTTTACATATGGAATGATAAATGACTGGAGGAGCAAATACTCAAGACCGTTTATATTTACATTTACATTAAATAAGTGAAAATAAAGTGTTGAAACAAGAATAGGAAATATTCTGAATTAAATCAGACTCTATGCATAACACAAAATTGATTATGAATCCTTAGAGAGAAAATTATGGAAATAATTTTTAACACAGGCTATCAAAAATGGTCATTCAAATCTTGCTACTTGCACTGCAGTATTTAATCATGCCTGAGTTAAATTATGAATGGGGGAGTGGGTTGAATTATGCTCTGTGGAAATGGGGTTATTGGAAAAGTGGGGAGGGGAGATAAGTGATGGAAAATTAGAAAGAGTTCTGTCAAGAGGGCTTCCAGACACATTGTTGTCACTGGAAAACACTCCCTGGTGTGGAGTGTGAACTGGTTTCAGTTTCCACAAAGATGAAGAGACAATTAGGGCACATGAGGCCCCATTTTTCAATCGGTATCTTCCTGCTCTCAGGGAGATTTCTTGCCATTTGTGGGCACCTAATGACTGAGTAGCCTTCAAAGCTGGAGGCCCCATGTTCTGGTGATGAAGATGCAGGGCTAAAGATGCCTAAGCTGCAACTATGTTTCCTCCTATGGAGAGGTTTCCCCTCCACACTGGCACTTACCACCTTAGGGCCTATTTATTTGTTGGTTTCAGTGCATGCAACAATGGGCCTCCATGTTCAGGCACCCTCATTCTCACCTGTCTACTTCAGTCCACCTCTCCCATTTGGACTACCAGTTTTACATTGCTGCTGGCACTCTAATTGAGTTTCCAGCTTTAGAAACCGACCTATCATCCTTAATAGGCAGGCGAGTATAGAGTGAGTACATTGGTGACATGGGCAGTGTCAAGACCCTCTTATGTCTCAACATTGGGGTGCTAGAAAATTCAGCTGGTGAAATTTTGTGCCATTGACTATTTGGATATTCATTATTGTAGCCATGGTCAGCAAAATGCAATATTTGGAATTTTCCAGCTAGACAGATAGTCTCTATGAAACACTGTATACAATATTCAATCTCATGTGGCATTGTATCAAGATCAAGTGCAACACTGAGGTCAAGGTGAGAAGGGTGGAATCAGGGAAGGCAAAGAGAATAAATCTTGTTATCCCTTAATTGGTGTTCTTTATTTTCTGTACTTGAGATGTGGGGCCTGCCATTGGGAAATGTATTTGGTGACAACGTAAAAACTGTTGTGGACAGTTGAGAGGTGACAAGATAATTGGAGTCTGAATAATGGAGGTCCCAATGTAATACCAAAGTGAAATATGGAACTAATATTTTTAAATGTACATATGTATGAGTTAGGTGTAGGCATCTTGACCTTGCTACACCATTTAATGAGATTATGGTTGATCTGATTTCTCCACATTCCTGCCTACTTTGGCCCTCATATTTCACATAGATTTTCCCCTACTTCCAATACAACATTGGTGGGAGATTAGTGGAGCCCCTGGGGCTATTAACTAAAATAACTTAAAACAGGCCAACATTTGCAACTGTAACATGCTAGTTTTATTCTGTGAAGATATTGTTATGGTCCAGACCAGATCCTACATTCTCCCCCACTCCCTCCAAAGTATAGCAAGGAGAGAGCCTAGACACTAACTTTTATATTTATTTAAAGGCACGTATAAGGTGCTGTGTTCCAGATATGATTTTATTGGTCTACCACTAGGCTTTAATCAAAGCACACTTTATTTTTACAACAGTTAAAGTACGACAAAAAGAGTTGGCATAACCTTAGCTCTATTGAAATAGCAAGGTAATGTAATATTTAGCCACTATTCATCAACTGTTCCAATATTGGCAATATCCAAAAACACTCCCTTTGGCAAAATGCAATTCAGCAAAACACTTCTGGTTCTCACGTGCTCCAGTACAAAAGAAAGATACAATGTGGCCCTTTTGCTTTTTAAGAGGAAGCCTCACTGCCTAAGACTCTAGCAGTAGAGAAGTTAAGCTTTTCAATTCAGAGGCCAGCAGACCTTCAACTAACTGAAAACAAAACTAATAAGTCTTCCTGGATCTGTGTAAGCCCTGACCCTACCCACTGATGATTCTTTTGTCTCATTTTAAAAAAGCACACAGGGAGAACTCAAAAGCTATTTGCCAATTACCCGTATGAAAGAAACATTCCAGCGCCACTGTGGCAACACCGCTCTGCAAGAAAAACAGCACAGAATTTATATCTCTTAAAGGCACAGTATTGTCACAATACCATGTAGGATTTTAACTCACTCAAAACCTATTCACTTACATGGAGTCAAAATGGACAACCATTTCAATTCAATATTATCTGGTTATACTGTTTGTTTGTTTGATGTTTAAAAACAGGTACCCAGTTTCTGATTGAGATCATAATTCATCACCCATGTCAGCATCTTCACCTTGAATTAGGTCTTTTTGTCTAACTGGTGTCTTTAAGTGCACTGAAGTCAGAAGCTTTCAATTTTAAGGAGCACTGACTTCACGAAAATGTGTCTAACAACATGTCTTGGTCAATGATAAAAGGATCTTTAAGAATGGAACCTTATTTTCATCACGTGCAAATAATGTGATAATGCACTTCAACATATTTATGTAACTGCTTTGTATAGGAATAAACAAATAATAGAATATTTGCTGTACGCTATTTGATTCATATTATCCACCTTTGTGTCTGCAAATTAAATTGCTACCTTTTATGAGCCATCATGCACTTATATACTGTTAGATAAAGGTCATAGTAGAATGTCAACCTCAGTATACTTTCCAATGTGAGAGGAGTGATAGATCTATAAAAACAAATTGGAGATTAAATCAATGTCACGAGTTCTAACCAACACACTTAATGTAGCAGATTTTTAAAACCCAGCCTGTGTTTCAGTTTGCAGAAAAATACATGGAGACTCCTTATTAAGCTTACAACAAAACCGGAGATCACTGCATGTTGAAAATCTTCTCCACTTTCCAGTGTCACAACATATTGGAGAACAAACATAAAATTGTGATGAATCGTTGGACTTTTTGATAAACTCTACCCAAAAAACTGATATAATATAAGCTAAACATTTAATAATATGATTACTGTATTCTTACTAGGGACCTGAGTTTGCTAAAGTGGTGCATCTGCTGCAAGTTATATTATTTTGCCGTAGAAATTCAAGGAATAATAGCAACAGTGACTTATACCATGTCATTTTTGCTGTGATTTCATACTACTCAGAGGAAAGCCTAGTTATGTCTGTTAAACAGCTAATTATCATGGCTCAAGATTTTTCATTAAAATCAATATTGAGATGAAATTTGTTGAATTAGCACCAACAATTACCATAGGCATTTAGACCATTACAGAATGGAGCTGGAGGGCTTAGAATCAATAATGTATTTAATCGCTCAGCAGGTTTTCAAAATTGTTTGAATAAAGTTCCCACTAAATTAAATTCCCTGATCTCAAAGGTTGAAGAAGAGTTATACCAAATATAGCTACATCGGACTTACTTTTCATGTCAAGAGGTTGTACTGATATGGTATTGGAATATAAAAGGACTTTCTGACATTATTCAATTTAGATTAATCTCTTTGTATTCTGGTCCAGTTCATTAGTGGGTAAGGCAATATAAACATTTTAATCAACACATTTGACAATTTTCAGAGGTATGGTTTATGAAGAATTTGCTAATGTGATTGGGATGGGTTTAAACTAGATTGGCAAGGGTGTAAGAACCTAATCAGGGTGACAAGGGCAAGAGAAACAAGGACAGCAAAAAATGAAAGAACAGTAAAATGCAAAAATGGTAGACAGGGTAATCAGAGTAAGAGGCAAATTGGGCCACAGTGCAAAGAAAGGTCAAAGATAAACTAAACATATCAACTTAGTTCCTTTTACCTTCATCCTTTTTATTTAAAATTTTAAAAGTTGTATTCAATAACTGAATTTCCAAATTATTCACGTTTGAAATAGATTCCTTTACTTTCTGTCTAATTCTGTGAGTTTGAGATCTAGCTATGTCAGAGTCAGGAAAAATCCAGAATGTTGCTCCTGTAGAATCTCAGTTTATTTTATAGTGACTGGTTTTTCCACCAATCTTGGTGGGGCCAATATTTCTCAAGCTAGATCATTCCCTGGAATAAAATCATTTTCTTCTATAGGGGTTTGTTTCACTATACCAACTCGAAGTTCTTAATTTACTAACACACTCTTTAATTCAAATATGCTTAATGGGTTTAATTTGTAACTTCCTCCAGTTAATCATTTTTCCCTCTTTACCTCCTCTGGAAGACAAATGGTATCATTAGCCAACATCCATGACTGATTTTGCTTCGGTTCATGCCCTGAAATCGGTAACCTTAATGTTGAGTCCAAAAAGCTGTCAAGTGCGTAACTGGCGGATAAGGGCTACTCCTTGAGGTTACATTGAGTTTAGCTGGAATACTGCAGCTGGCCCACAATAGAAAAGTTACATAAGACCAAGGTGGTGAATTAAAATGTCAAGCAACTCAAAACTCAAGATCAAGCTTCCTAGAAGGTGGATGTGTTCCTCAAGGTGCAGTATACTAAATTTCAAATTTCAACTTCAGTTGGAGGGCCAAAAACTAGCATTCTGGAGTTAAACAAAGATAACTACATAGGCATGAGGACAGATCTGGCCCTAGTGGACTGGGCAGGGAGACTAAAAAGTACGACAGTTGATGGTCAGTGTAAGGTGATACTCAATTGCTCCCAACTAAAATTTGTTTTCATTTTTCCAATCACAGGATGATGGAGTCACGGCTAGGCCAGCATTTATTGCCTATCCCTATTTTCCCATAGGGCAATTCAGAGTCAATCACATTGCTGTGAGTCTAGGATCACATGTAGGCTAGAACAGTCGAGGACAGCAGGTTACTTTCCCGGAAGACATTAGTGAGCCAGATGGGTTTTTCCAACAATCAACGGTGGTTTCATTGCCATCAGCAGATTCTCAATTCCAGATATTTTTTACTGAATTCAAGTTCCACCATCTGCCAATGTTAGGAATTGAACCTAGTCCCCAGAACATTAGCTGAGTTTCTGGATTAATAGTCTAGCGATAATACAACTGGGCCATTGCCTCCCCCAAAATATATTCTAGAAGGAAGAATGATTGTAAAAGAGGGAAAAATAACAATGATTAAGGAGAGAAGTTAAAGTAAATATAGAGATTAAAAATAAGCATGCATATGCATATGACTGGGTCGGAAGATGCCTATTACACGAATGATACTAGCAAGATACTACACACCCCAACACACTCATCATGCTACCTTACATCAGGAACACATCTGAACTAACCACAAGACTCCTATGACCACTGGGCATCACAGTAGCACACAAACCCACATCAACCCTACGACAACTGTTCATCCGAACCAAAGACCCACTACCCACTATGGACAGGACCAGTGTCATATACAAGATTCCCTGCGGTGATGTGACAAACATTACATTGAACAAACAAGATGGAAATTAACAACAAGGGTACATGAACATCAATTGGCTACAAAAAGACACGAACAGTACTCACACATCTCTATCCATATGGATAAGGGGAACCACCAATTCGACCGGGACAACACCAAGATCCTGGGACAAGCAAAGCAGAGGCAAGCATGGGAATTCCTAGAAGCCTGGTATTTCACGAAGAAAGCCATCAACAATACACATGGAACTCGACCCCATATACACTCCACTGCAAAGGAAAACCAGAAGTGAGGTAATCCAGCTCAACAGACTCCAGAGTTTAAACAACAGGCGGGAAAGCACAATGGCGCTTCATTGAAGGCTGCACTGATGATGTTACCCAGCAGGGTAATGAAACGTCTGCAGAAATACGACAAACCAGCTCAGCGAGCCAACCAACCACAAGTATGCATATTGCAAAGTCAGCTGGCAGGCTGGAAGATTGGAATACTTTTAAGGATCAACAAAGGTGTTATGAAGGGTAAATCATGTTTGACTAATTTGCTAGAGTTCTTCAAAGATGTAACAAGCAATATGGATAACAACGATCCTGTAGATGGAATTTATTGAGATTTCCAGAAGGCATTTGATAAAGTACTGCACAAAATGTTAATACACAAGATAAGATCACATGGATTTAGAGGTAATTTATTGGCTCAATAAGAAGCTTGGCTAACCAACAAAAAACAGAGAGTTGGGATGAATAGGTTGTTTTCTGATTGGTAATATGTTACTAATGTTGTGCCACAGGGTTCTATTTACAATCTATATTAGTGACCTGGATGTGGGGATAGAAAGTTCTCTAACCAAATTTGTGGTTGGCATATAAAACAGTTGGCAAAGTAAGTTGTTTTGAAGAAATAATACAACTGGATATGGATAGATTAGGTGAATGGGCCAAAATTTGGCAGATGAAGTTTAACGTGCATAAGTGTGAGATTATTTGTTCAGAGGTGTGGAAAGGCAACTTGTTATCTAAATGGAGACAAACTACAGAGAGTGCTTGGTGTAGATAATGGGGAAAGCAAATGGAATTTTGACATTTATTCCTTAAGGAATAGAGTATAAATGTAGCAAAGTGTTGCTGCAGCTGTACAAGGCAATAGTGAGATCGTAAGGGAGACTGTGGTAAATCTGGGAGCAGGTCCTTCATCAGTCAGGAAAGATTGATAAGTTAGAGGTTGTGGCGCATGTTGGTTTCAATGATATGGGCAAAATGAGGAATGAGGCCTCGCACCAAGAATTCAGGGAGCTAGGCAATAGGCTAAAGAGCAAGACGTCAAAGGACGTCAGAGGTCAAAGGGCCTCTGGATTATTCCCAGTGCCACATACTAGCAAATATAGAAATAGGAAAATATGGAGCTGGTGCGAGGAGAAGGGTTTAGGGTTCTTGGATCGTTGGGAAATCTTCTGGGGCAAGGGTGACCTGTACAGGAGGGATGAGTTGCACCTAAACCAGAAGGGAACTGATATCTCTGCAGGGAGGTTTGCTAGTGATACTTGGAAGGGTTTAAAGTAGAGTGGCAGGGGAATGGGAATCAGAGCAGCAGGTCAGCAAGTGGAGGGATTGCAGGGAAGGTAAATGTTATGACCAGTAAGTCTGTGAAGAAGGACAGGCAGGTTAACAAACACAATGGGGCTGATGGGCTAAAGTGTGTTTATTTCAATACAAGGAATATTAGGGTAAGGCAGATGAGCTTAGAGCCCTCAGTATATGGGACTATGATGTTGTGGCCATTAGAGAGACCTGGTTGAGAGAGGGCCAGGACTGGCTGCTCAACGTTCCAAGATTTTGATGTTTTAGATGAGATACAGAGGGAGGCAAAAGATGTGGAGGCATTGCAGTACTAATCAGGGAGAATGTCACAGCTGCACTCAGAGAGGACGTATCAGAAAACGCATCCACTCAGGCAATATGGTTAGACCTCAAAAATAAGGAAGGTGCAATCACACTTGTGGGATTATACTGTAGCACCTTGCCACAACAGATATGTAGGCAGATTATTGAAAGATGCAAAAACAATGGGGTTGTCATCTTGCCCAGTATTGACTTAGCCAATAGAGACTTAACCAAGGAAAAATTTGTTAGGTGTATCCAAAAAGGTTTCTTGAAACAGTATGTGGATAATCCAACTAGAGGAGGGGCCATACAGGACCTCATATTGGCAAATGAGCCTGGCCAGGCAATTGTCCTTATAGTGGGAGACCATTTTGGAAAAAGTGATCACACGTCCTTAAGTTTTAAGATAGTTATAAGTAAGGATATGTCAGGACCTCACTGGAAAGTAAAAAATTGGGGGAGGGCAAATTTTGTCAGTATTAGGCAGGAGCTAGGTAGAGTTAATTGGGAGCAGCTGTTATTGGGCAGTCCACATTTGACATGTGGAAGTTGTTTAAAGGCCGAATAATAAGAGTTTGGGATTGGCACATTCCAGTAAGGAGGAATGATAAGGTTGACAAGGTATGGGACCCGTGAATGACGAGAGAGATTGTGAATTTAGTCAACAAAAAAGGAAGCAAATGTAAGGTTTAGAAAGCAAAAATTGGACTGAGCCCATTAAAAATACAAAGAAAGCAGGAAAGAACTCAAACAGGAAATTGGGAGAGCAATGAAGGGCTATGAAATGTCCTTGGCAAGTAGGGTTGAAGAGAATCCTAAAGCATTTTATACATATATTAGAAAGCAAGAGGACATTTAGGGAGAGGGTAGAACCACTCACGGATAAAGGAGGGAATTTGTGCTTGGAGGCAGAGGATATGGATGAGATCCTAAATGAGTACTTGCATCAGTATTCACCAAGGAGAAGGACATGGAGGATACATAAATCAGTGTTGGGTATGCTAAATATGTCAGGGCATTTTGAGGTCAAGAAAGAAGTAGTGCTAGGTTTCTTGAAGGGCATGAAGGTAAATAAATCTCCAGGGCCCAATGGGATCAACCTCAGGTTTTTGAGAGAGACAAGAGAGGAGATTGCTGGGGCTTCACCAAGTTCTTTGAATCCTCTTGAGCTACTGGAGAGGTCCCTGTGGACTGGCTAGTGACTAATGTTGCTCCTCTGTTCAAGAAGGGAACTAGGATAATCCAGGAAATTATGCGTCTTGATGATTGGGAAGCTATTGGAGAGGAATCTTAGGGATAGGATTTACATGCATTTAGAAAAGTATGGTCTAATTAAGGACAGTCAGCATGGCTACGTGCAGGGCAGGTCATGTCTTGCTAACTTGATTGAACTTTTCAAGGAGATGACGAAATTGATTGATGAGGATAGAGCAGTGGATGTTATTTACATTGATTTTAATAAGGCTTTCGGTAAGATCTCTCATGGTAGGCTCATCGAGGAAAATTAAGATGGATGGAATCCACAGTGACTTGGCCATTTAGATTCACAACTGGCTTGCCCAAAGAAGACACAGCAGTGGTGGAAGGGTGTTTTTCTGGCTGGAGGTCTGTGACTAGTGGTTTTCCACAGAGATCTGTACTGGGACCTCTGTTGTTTATGATTTATATAAATGACTTGGATGAAAATGTAGATGGCTGGATTAGTAAGTTTGAAGATGACATTAAGATTGGGGGAGTTTGGATAGCGTAGAAAGTTGTCAAAGGACACAGTGGGATACAGATAAGTTGTTACAGATGGAGACATGGCAGATGGAATTTGAGGCAAATGTAAGATGTTGCACTTTGGAAGATCAAATGTTAAGGGAAAGTATACAGTTAATGCCAGGACCCTGAACAGCATTGATGTACAGAGAGATCTTGGGGTCTGAGTCCATAGCTCCCAGTAAGAAGCCACACAAGTAGATAGGGTGCTAAAGATGGTATATGGCATACTTGCCTTTATTGGTTGGGTCATTGAGCACAAGAGTCAGGATGTGATATTGCAGCTTTATAAAACTTTGTTTAGGCCGCACTTAAAGCATTGCATTGAATTCTGGTTGCCAGATTGCAGGAAAGATGTGGAGGCTTTGGAGGGGGTGCAGAAGAGGTTTACCAGAGTCCTGTCTTGATTAGAGGATATGAGCTATAAGGAGAGGTTGGACAAACTATGGTTGTTTTCTCTGGAGCGGCAGAGGTTGAGGGTAGACCTAATAGAAGTTCATAAAATTCTCAGAGGCATAGATAGGGTTGACAGTCAGAATCTTTTACCCAGAGTTGAAACGTCTAATACTAGGGGGGCATGCAGTTAAGGTAAAATGGGGAAAGTTCAAAGGAGATGTAAGGGGCAAGCTTTTTACACAGAGAATGGTAGGTGCCTGGAACGCGCTGCCAAGTGTAGTGGTAGAGGCAGATACAATAGGAGCATTTAAAGGGCTTTAAGATAAGCACATGTATAAGTAAGGAACGGAGGGATATGGACCATGGGCAGGCAGAAAGAATTAGTTTAATTTGATGTCATGTTCAACACAACATTACTGTGCCACACATTCACGGCAGGAAAAATGAACACGTAAGGCCATTTGCTTGGTTTTCAATTCAGAAATACCTAGGATCGACAAGTTTTTTTTAAAAATGCAGTTCAAAATAAAACACATTTTTCAGTTAATTTAGAAAACTAGGATTGAGTGCAGAATTAAGTATAGTTTCTCTCCTAGAAAAAGGATTCAGAGCAGTTTATAGAAATAGTTACTTCAGCAGAAGGGTGGTTTCTTAAATTTCCGGACTAAGAGATTTTGAGTAGAAAGCTGCAGTTTATTAGAACTGATAACATTTGCACTATCAGCTTTGTAGAAAAGTAGAAATGAAAAAAATAAATTGAGTTAGATGGAATAAAAGGGGAAAGAGAAATGGAAAGATTTGAATCAGAAGAAGACAAAAGAAATGAAAGGAAAGGGAATGAAAAAAAGAACAATGGAAAGAGAGGAGAAAGAAAGGAAAGAAAGGAAGAGAGAATTTGATCTTAAAATAACTTTTTAAATGCATTAAGTGTTCTTTAATCATTAATTTTAGCACTTGCCTGATGACTAACATGTCAAACTAATTGAATTTTGTTCCTATTTTTTCTCTCCCCTTTTTCTTGACATGGTGCTGCATTTGTTAACCTTCAAACTGCTGGGGCCATTTTAGAATCTAAAGAATCGGAGAATTCTGAAAAATCGTACCCACCACATTCAATTTCTTTGCCACTATCCATTTTAGAATCCTAGGATTCAGACCATCAAAGCATGGAGATTTGCCAGTTCTTGAATTTCTCCACTACTTTGTCTCTCCTGATATTAATTACCTAATTCCTTTACCCTTGAAGTTACCTTCTATTTCTGCATTGTAAGTAGTGTCACGCACTGTAAATATTGAGAAATGACTGGAGAAGCTTAAGTCTAAAAAGGTGACGTTGAAGGGAAAATATCAGAAGCAAATAAGGATAATTGTATGGTTGGGTCTGTTTTCAGGCCAAGACTGGTTGTCGCACTGACAGCCAATGCAGAAGTGCATGGATCATCAGAAGCCTGCTACATGTCAACATGAAGACCATGATGAGAAATTTAATTTTGGTAGTGGACCTCAAGAATGTCCAGATTTCCAGTATCCACAGTGTTTTGCCTTTACATTGGAATGGAAAATGTGGGCATCAGGAGGCATGATTGTAATGACTTTGAAGTTGAAGAAGCAGAAACTGCTCTTCCTGATTCCACTGGAATATTTCCTATAAAAACAATGGAATTTATTCTACTAATCATTGGCGCTTGTAGAAGGACTACGAGAGAATTCTGATAGCTAGCTCCATTCATCCTAAACTCACATCAGAGAGAAGCCTTCAACAGGTTCATCTAAATTTGGGAGAAACCAAATACCTGTTGCTGAGGGAAGATGTAAATAATGCCAGCAGTTGGCCAAATGCCTGCATTGATTATTGCATTTGTATTTGGGACCAACTCCGGGTAAGATTATGCCAGACTTTTTATTGGTTAATGCAGAGGAGGGATGAAGGATTCATGAACCACAAGAAGCAGGAACAGCAGTAGGCTATTTGGCTCCTCGAGTCTACTCCACCATTCAATAGGATCATGGCTGTTCCGACATTCCTCATGTCCATTTTCTTGCCTTTTCCCCATAACCCTTCATTCCCATACTAATGAAGAATCTATCTCAGTCTTAAATATACACAAGGACTATGCCTCCACAGCTCTCCACAGCTCTCTGTAACTAAGAGTTCTAAAGATTTTTAAGCCTCAGATGAAATTCCTCCTCATCTCAGTCTTAAATTAGTGCCCATTTATTCTGAGATAATGCCCTCTAGTTCAGACTCTCCCAAAATTTACCCTGTCAATATCTGAAGTATCCTATATATTTCAATGAGATCACCTCTCATTCTTCTAAACTCTAGTGGGTTGAGACCAAACTTGCCTTTGCTCATAAGACAATCTCTCCATACCAGGGATTGGTATGTGAACCTTCTCTGAACTGCCTGCAATGAAATGATATCCTTCCTTAAGTAAGGGGACCAAAACTGCTCACTGTACTCCAGAAGTAGTCTCACCAGCACCTGGTATAGTTGCACTAAGACTTCCCTATTCTTATACTGCAAACTGCTTGGAATAAGGACTAAAATTCCATTAGCTTTCTTGATTACCTGCTGCACCTGGTTGCTAGCTTTGTGTACAAGCAGCCCCAAGTCCTTTTGTGTTGTAGCTGTTTGCAGTTCATCTTCATTTCATAATAGGCTGTTCTTTTGTTCTCCCTTCCAAAATGAACAGCTTCACATTTTCCCACATTATACACCATTTGCTAACATTTTACCCACATACTTAACCTGTCAATATCTCTGTAATCTGCTTGTATTCCCTTCACAGCTTGCTTTTTCACATATTTTTGTGTTACCTGCAAATTTGGTTAGAGTACATTTGCTTCCTTCCTCCAAGTCACTAATATACATTGTAAACATTTATGATCCCAGCACTGATCCCTGTGGAACCTCTCTGGTCACAGATCACCAACCCAAAAAAAAAGCCCTATTTTCTGCCCATTAGCCAATTCTCTATCCATGTTAATATACTACCTCCAACACCATAGGTTCTTACCTTATGATTTACTTTTTTTCAGGTACCTTGTCAAACATCTTCTGGAAGTATAAATACAACACATCTATTTGTTTCCCTCTATCCACATTGGTTGAGGCTTCCTCAAAAAACTCTAATAAGTTAGACAGGCATGATTTACCTTTCATAAAGCCATGCTATAGCTACTTGATTAGATTATGGTTTTCCAAATGGGCTGCTATTACTTCTTCAATAACTGATTCCAATATTTTCCCAACAATAGATGTTAGGCGAACTGGCCTACAGTTACTTGCTTTTTGCCTCTCTGCCTTTTTGAATAGGGGTCTCACATTGGCAGTTATCCAATCGTCCAATACTTCTCCAGAATCCAGGGATTTTTGGAAAATTATGACCAATGCAATCATTATCTCTGTAGTTACTTCTTTTAGAATCCTAGAATGCAATCCATCAGGAACTTATCTGCCTTTAGTCCCATTAGTTTGTCTAATACTGCTTCTCCAGTGATGGTGATAGTACCTAATTCCTCCCCCCATATTCTTTAGTATAAATGGAATGTTTGAAGTATGTTCCATCACAAGACTGATGTAGAATACCTGTTTAACTCTTCTACCATTTCCTCATTCACAATAATTATCTCACCAGATTCATTTTCTCAGGGGCCTATGTTAAATTTGACCCCTTGTTTCTTTTTTATATATTTTAAAAAAGCTCATTGTCAGTTTTTATCTTCATCTCTAGTTTGCCTTGTAGTTTATTTTCTCTCTTCATTATCTTTATAGACTTTCTTTTATGGATTCTTAACTTGTCTCAGTCTTCAGGCTATCACTGACATTTGCCTCCTTATATGACTTTTCTTTCAACCTTATCTTCTCATTAACCTCTTTTGTTACCTGTAGTTGATTTATTCCTCTTGGAAAGTTTCCTTCGTACTGGGATATATTTTTGTTGACAGTCATGAATTACCTCCTAAAATGCCTGCCTCTGCTTGGTTACTGTCTTTCCTGCTAATCTATCTACCCAGTCCATTTTAGTTAACTCTACCCATTTCATTGTAATTCCCTTTCTTTATGTTAAACACAATTGTTTCCAACCCATGTTTCTCACACTCAAACTGAATATTAAATTTATCATGTTACGATTGCTACTTCCTAGGGGATCTTTTATCAGATGTCATTTATTAAACCTGTCTCATTATCCATTACCAGATCTAGGATAGTTTGTTGCCTATTTGGCTCTATGACATATTACTCTAGAAACTATCACCAATGCACACTATGAATCATTGTCATAGCTGCTCTTTCCAACTTGATTGACACAATCAACATGAAGATTAGAGTCACCCATAATTATTATCCTATTCTTTTTACATGCTTCTAGTATCTGTTGAATTATACCCTTTCCTACAGTGTGGCTACTGTTTGGGGGTCCATAAGCTATTCCTACCAATGTCTTCTTTCCCTTGCTGTTATTTACCTCCACCCAAATGGATTCTATATCATCCAAGCTTAGGTCATCTCTCACAACTTATTAACAGTACTACCTCACCACCTTTTCTTTCCTTCCTGTCTTTTCAAAAGGTAAAATACCCCTGGATGTTGGGTTGCCACTTCTGATTTCCTTGTAACCATGTCTTCACAATGACTGCACGATCATGTCCATTTCCCTTGATTTATGCCATCAGTTTGTCTACCTTATTCTGAACACTTCATGCATTAAGATACAAAGCCTTCATCAACTTTACTAACACCTTTCCCCCCAACCTCAAATTCATCTGGACCACCTTTGATACCTCCCTCTCCTTCCTGGACCTCTCCACCTCCATCTCTGGTGACCACCTTGAAACTGATGTCTATTTCAAGCCCACTGATTCCCACAGCTACCTGGACTACACCTCCTCTCACCCACCCTCCTGCACGAATGCGATCCCATACTTCCAATTACTCTGCCTCTGCCATGTCTGCTCCCAAGATGGGGCGTTCCATTCCCAAACTACCAGATGTACACCTGTTTCAAGGACCGTAATGTCCCCCCTTCCGGTAATCAAAAATGCCCTCAACTGCATCTCTTGCATTTCCCAGACTTCTGCCCTCATACTGCCTCCTGCAAACAAATACAAAGACAGAATCCCCCTTGTCCTCACGTATCACCCCACCAACCTCTGCATCCAGCATATCATTCTCCACCCCTTCCGCTACCTCCAATCCAACCCCATAACCAAAGAGATATTTCCCTCCCCACCCCTATCTGCCTTTTATAGGGACCTCTCTCTTGCTGCGACACCCTCGTCCCCTCCACACTCCCCACTAACCGCACTACACCTGGCACCTTTCCCTGCAACTGCAGGAAGTGCTACACCTGCCCCTACACCTCCCCCCTCACCCCCATTCAAAGCCTCAAACAAATGTTTAATATCAGACAGGAGTTCACCTGCATATCCATCAACTTGGTCTACTGGATCCACTGCTCCCGATGTGGCCTCGTCTACATCAGTGAGACCAGGCATAGACTCGGAGACCTTTTCATAGAGCATCTGCACTCTGTATGCGACAAGTGACAACACCTTCCAGTTGCCAACCGTTTTAACTACCCCTCCCACTCCCTAGGTGACATGTCCATCCTGGGCCTCCTCCCGTGTGACAATGACACCACCTGCAAACTGGAGGAGCAACACCTCATATTCTGCCTCAGGAGCCTACAGCCTGATGGCTAAACATGAAATTCACCAGTTTTAAAATCTCCCCACCCCTAGTCTCATCCCATCTCCAACCCTCCTTCTCATCCCTGTCTCCTTGATTTGACACAACCTGTCCATCTTCTCATCCACCTCTCCGCTCTACCCATCCCACTGACCAATCCCCATCACTCCCTACCTTCACTCTCCTATCACCATTCCACCTACAGTCCCAACCCCAACCCTCCTCTCTCTTTTTGTTTCCCAGGTCACTTCCCCCTCCCCTTTTCTGAAGAAGGGTCCCAACCCAAAACTTCAACTTTCCTGCTCCTCTGATGCTGTCTGGCCTGCTGTGTTCCTCCAGGTCCATACTGTGCTGTCTCATCAATTAACTTGTACTTTAATCGCGGTTCCAGCTTTCACAGAATTATTCAGTCATGTATTAATAGATGATGTATGATATCTACTCAAAACCAGGATTTTGGAAATTTCAGCAAGATATCCTGAAGCAGGGAATTTTTGGAGAAAAATTACTAGAAAGTTAATTGTGGAAAAGAAAGCAAAACTTTTAATGAGATATGAATTAATAAAATAAATATAATCAGACCAACATTCAAATGTTATGTCACAAACACTTCATGAAATAATAAATGCTTTTGGGGAAAAAATCTGCTGTTTGTGTCTTCTTATTAGCCACAATCTCAAAGTGCATTACAGAGATACCATCACTCTTTAAGTACCGTGATTAGAGCTTATTATCAGGAATGTCCTAATGATTAGGATGAAGGATTTCCCTTGTTACCATTCGCAATTAGGAATGCCCTATGTGTCCACAAGATTCAATCCTTCTGTATGACCATGACATGGCAGGGCCACTTAAATTGATTCAGGAGAAATTAATCAATCAAGGCTTAAGTTCTGAGTTTCATCGAGTAATTAACCAAATAATGAGAGGGGGCCGGAAAGCATTTGAAAAGGGCTCAATAAATAACAAAAACTAGAGCAGATAAAAAGAGCAAAGTTTGCAATATCATCATTGGAAAAAGGTGTTCGTATTATTACCTGTATCTTGACAGTCATTAAAAACAATGCTCACTGGACTAAAAAGAAGAAACTCCATGAGTCTACAATGGATTCGAAAATGGGTACTCCAGATAATAGGAAAGATTGGTGACTTTTGTCATGTTAATGTGTTAAAGAGATATTATAATAGGAAGAATAGTCAGCAGGAAAGCATATTTGCAGTGGAGAAAGAAATGGGAAATAAATTAGAATTACTAGAATAATTGCACAATTAATCAGAAATTGAAAATTTAAAAGTCACAAATCAGATTGAGTAATATGGAGGTGCTTAAATGTTTCGACGGCATAAGATTTTAGCTTCCAGAAATCAATTGAAGTGACTTAAAAAGGCTTTTACAGACTCATAAATCAATTTGTGTGAATTGGCAAGGAAAAACAGTTTTGGCGGTCCATTATGTTAATGTAGGGAATATGTTACCTATAAAATAATGTCCTTACAGGCATAATCCAAATAAATTAACTCAAATAAGAGAAGAAGGTCAGTTTATGTGGAAAATAAAATTATTGAACCAAGTCATAGTTTCTGGAGCTCACCTATTGTTGAAACGGAATGGGTCACATAGATTCTATATTGATCATTTCAGAGTCAATGCAGTGACGGAAGAGAATCAAATCCTATTCTAATATTGATGGACTGCATTGAAAAAATTAGACACGTATGATTAGTCACCAAATTTGACTTGCTAAAAGGATATTGGCAAGTTTCATTAACTGAAAGACCCCAAGAAATATCAGCTTTAAAACACTAGATGGACTTTATCAATGCAAACTCATGGCATTTGGAATGAGAAACTCAATAGTAACTTTCTAATAATTAACCAACAAAATCATTGAATGACTATATAATCATGTTGTCCACAATGACAACTTGTTGTGTTCAGCAAACATGGGGAAAAGCTTTACACCACTACACGTAACTGTTTGATTGGCTACAAAGAGCTAATTCGGTTATAAATCTCGCAAGAAATGAATGTGCCTTAGCAAATTTGGCCACACTGTGGGACAAAGCCAAACAGCACCTATTGTAGTAAACATAGGGTCTACAGCAGCAACATTTTTCGACTTGAGCTGTGTGTAAAACTCTTTCAGAACACATCATGTCGCAATGGTGCAGGCATTTTGTGGAGATGGTGGTTTAGTGGTAATGTCACTGGACTAGTAATCCAGAAGTTTAAACTAATTCCTCTGGAACTGTGGGTTCAAATCCCACCACAGTAGCTGGTAGAACTTAAATTAGATGGCATGGTGGCTCAGTGGTTAGCACTGCTGCCTCACAGCATCAGGGACCCGGGCTCAATTCCAGCCTTGGGTGACTGTCTGTGTGGAGTTTACACATTCTCCCCATGTCTGTGTGGGTTTCCTCTGGGTGCTCCAGTTTCCTCCCACAGTCCAAAGAAGTGCAGGGTAGGTGGATTGGCCATGCTAAATTGTCCATAGTGCCCAGGGATGTTTAGATTCGGTAGGTTATAGGTGGGAAATCAGGTTTAAGGGAAATGGGTCTGGGTGGGATAGTCTTCAGAGGGGCAGTGTGGACTTGTTGGGCTGAATGGCCTGTTTCCATACTGTAGGGATTCTATGATAAGATGATGCACAAAATTCTGCAACATATTGATGTGTGGATTTTAATGGAAGTTTGTTCTGAACTTCAGGACTCTAGAAAAATTTCACTGTTGAAAATTTAACAACTTTTGTTAAAGACCAATCATGACCAACAAATACAGATTTACACAGGAAAGTAGATTGATAAAAAATTGCATTAAACATCAGGTCGCACTGCACATCTTAAGAATATAGCAATGATAGAACTGAGCATTCTGAAAGTACAATCTGTGTAAACACCAGTTATTCAATTGATTCAGACCCATACTTTTCAAATGTAAATGTATTTATTGTATTTTAATGATGCTATCAATATTAAAATGATTCTCTGGACAAAAAAACTCATTGCAATAAGTTAATTTATATTGATAAATTATTAATTGAATTCTCTAGTCTGGTATCAGGACAGTATTCTTAAGAACATAAGAATTAGGAGCAAGAGTAGGCAATTCAGCCCCTTGAGCCTGCTCTGACATTTAATATGCTTGATCACATCTCAGCCTCAACTCCACTTTCCTGCCTACATCCCATAACCATTTCATTCATTACTAGTTAAACTCCACCTTAAATTTAGTCAATGTCCTAGTATCCACAGCACTCTTGAACAGTGAATTCCACAGATTCACAACCCTTTGAGAGAAATAATTTCTCCTCATCTCTGTTTTAAATCTTCTACCTCTTATCCTAGAATTATGACCTCTTGTTCTAGATTGTCCTATAAAGGAAACATTCTTTCTAAGTCTACATTGTCAATCCCCTTTAGCATCTTCGATAAGAGTTCATTTATTTCCCAAAATCTGAAATGAGATGATCTAAGGCACAAGATCAAAAGAAATACTAAGAAGAGAAATCAAAAGAGAGCCCTCTGCCTCTCATTTTCCAAAATAACTGTCCCATGAAGAATATGCAAAATATAATAACCTTGTGGGTTCTATTTGTCCTTAATGATTTTTAACTTCATTTGCTAAGATAAATTTTAATATGGAAATCATAATTAATGGATTATTAAAAGACCCTCCTGATGCAACTCATAAAATCTACAATAGCCTGTAACTTAAAAATAATTAATTTTAGTATCGGTTAAATATGCCATGAAATGAACTACGGTTTATTTGACCTGTGTCAGGGTATTGAGATGGAAAGGTTTCCTTGTTTTGCTTTCTCCTCAACTTTAGTTCCATGGACAGTTGAGTTTCGTCTAATAGAATTGCCAACAAGGAAGCTGACTTTCTTTAAACAAAAACGGAGCTGATTAACAAGAAAACCACAAGAGAGCTGAAGGTCTAGACTCAAAACATCAGCTTTCTAGACCCAAAATGTCAGCTTTCCTGCTCCTCTGATGCCGCTTGGCCTGCTGTGTTCATCCAACTCTACACCTTGTTATCTCAAGAGAGCTGTTAGTTGTTCTCGTGGCCTAGTGGTAGTGTCCTTATCTCTAGGCCACAGGAGGCTGGGAGGTTGAGGGGTGACCTTATAGTGGTTTATAAAATCATGAGGGGTGTAGATAAGGTGAATAGCAAGGGTCATTTTCCTAGGGTGAGGAAGTTCCATTTTTAAGGTGAGAGAAGAAAAATTTAAAAAGGGCATAAGCGGCAACTTTTTTTACACAGAGCATGGTTCATATATGAATGAACTGCCAGAGGAAGTGGTGGATTCAGGTACAGTTACAACATTTAAAAAAACATTTGGATAAGTACATGGGTAGGAAAGGTTTACAGGGATATAGGCCAAACACGGGCAAGTGGGACTACTTTCATTTGGGAACATGGTCAATGTGGATGAATCCGGTCGAAGGGCCTGTTTCTATGCTGTATGACTATGACTCTATATCAGTGCTGGCTCAGAACTACCCTTTGTATTCGCATCTTGTTTGTTCGAACAGAGTGACTGATTGGGTAGAAAGTTCAAATGCAGGGGTGTTTTCCCAAAAGTTTCACATCCCCCAACAGTTAACTTGTGTAACATTCATATTGCGATGATTTAGTTGGAAATAAAGACATGGTTCCACCACGAGGCAGGGAGAGATCGCCTCGAAGGAGAGAGGCGCCCGATGGACTTCCCACTTCCAGACTTCGGAACATAAAAACCTCGTCATTTCCAGCGTTTCGAAAACTTAGTGCATCCCAGGTGCTTCTCAAAAGATGCCCGACCTTTCTGTGATAGGGAATACACCATCCCGCAACAACACTCTTCAAAACCCTTGCGCATTGACATGGCTTCGTTGCGAATACATTATATAAACCAGTATGTTAACAACTGATGGAAAGGTATAGCGGTATTTCATTGGCAGACTCGTCTTGGAGCATATGATATCTGCGCATTGCATATTGGATTATGTTCAATCCAGCCCTAGTCATTCTACAAAATGCGCTTCAGAAACAGCGCGCTTGCAAAATTTTACTTTAAAGTATGCTCTGTGATGGATAAAAGATTACGGCTCTGAGATCAATAACGTTTCTAAAAACTGGGTTCTCTGACATTTAGTGTTTACTAAATATGGTATATCAAAATCCTGGATTCATATTTGTCTTGTGTCTCAGAATCGTATAACTTTTACAAAGCTGGAGGCATTTGGGTCCGTCGCGTCTGCGGCGGTCCCCTGTTTTACAGTACATATTTAGCAGTACATTTACTTTGAACAATTAGCTTTAAGATAATTTTATATTTTACGAAAAATCTACTAGTGCTGAAGCATATGCTCACGGTATTTCTCAAAAGTGATTCTGAATCATCATAATACAAGCTTTCAACATAGAAACCAAAGTTTATATAGACATAGGGATCTCTGAAATGTACGAACCCAAAATATTTCAGCAAACAGGATTATAAAATAATATGAATTTAGATACAAATGTTTCGCCTTTTTCTTCGTAAAATGCTGATCTGAGTTACCATTTCTATATATTAGAAAGTGATTTATCCAGGATCCGGTTCCCAAACTACTCACAGGAAGCTTGACGTCACCGAGACTCGACTGTGGAACAGAACGTAACACGTTATTATCTCGAAGGTGTAGCTAGCCAGCTAGAAGGAACATGCCAAATCCATAGGTTAGAGCCAAACTAGTGAAGGGACAATAAATGTGTCAATTAATTGAAACAAAATAATTTGGGGTCAGCTTATACCTAAAAGTGTCGCTTTTCCATGGACCATTTCGTACCACTTGTTCTTAGGATTTAAAGCACAGGAACAGGCCATTCACCCAACCAATTCACGCCCCACTGTCTATTATCATAACCTCTATTTCCCTGGCTCCCTTGTGCTCAGCTAGCTTCACAGAATCCCTACGGAGCAGGAAAAGGCCATTCAGCCAATCAAGTCTGCACCGGCCCTCCGAAGAGCATCCCACCTTATCCTGTCACGGAAATCCGCATTTTTCTTGGCTAATCCAGCCAGCTCGCACATCCCTGGACACCTTAGGGCACGTTAGCATGGCCAATCCACCTAACCTTCACACTTTTGGATTGTGGGGAAGAAACTCACACAGACACGGGTGTAAACTCCACATAGTCACCCAAGAGTCTAAACTTGGACCCTAGTCCCAGGCGCTGTGAGGCAGCAGTGCTAACCATTGTTCCATGCTTCCCCTGAAGTGTATCAATATTTTTCTGCCAATCATACCCAACTGTGGGGAGCTCCTTACTTTCAGCTCTTTTCAGTCAAAGGCGTTTGGCCTAAATTCTCTATTGGATTTCTTGCTAACAACTTTGTGTGATGGCCTCCGGTGATGTTCTTTTCCACAGAAGCAAGCATTCTCTTTGGGTCATAGCATTTGATGATTTTAAAGAGCACTGTCAGATCTTCACTCAATCATGTCTTCTATTTTCGAAAGATCCTTTTTTTTATCCTTTCGAGTTCTTGTAGGTTAGAATAAGGCCACTAAAGAAGGCTGAAATACCTCGAGAGTCAATGGTTCTTCAAGACACAATGCTCTTGTTTTCAATGTGTCTATTGTTGGTCTCTAATCATACGAACATAGAACATTTCGGGAGTAGGTGGCCATTCAGTTCATCGTGTCTAGCTGAGTACGAGGAGTCTTAATAGCGAAAGTGTGCACATGCATCCGAACATGATTCTTTAATCGTTGGACATTAGTGTGAGACACGATTAATAGTGTCTGGCCATCGCATTCTATCAGATACCAATGCGAATTCCGTATCTGTCGTGACATGGAATTAGAGCAGACCCAAGTTAAACTGTCAACTGGCATTAATCTGAGGAAAATAAAAACAAAACATTCGTGAAGATCTGCATTCCTATCCCGCTATGTTTTAATGTTGTAAGAGTGGACTAGAGGATTGCTTTTTCTAAATAACAGTTGCGCATAAGCTCATGGCCCTGGAAGTCAAATATACCAGAAAGACAACGTTAAACTCGGCTAAAGAATAGGCTACAACTGGACTGCACCCAAAAGTAAACCCAAGAGACCTTGTATTCTCTGGTTCATGCAATCTCACAGGTATTGGTTGAGTGTTGGGAAAACACAGCCAACACGCCCAACAAGTCATGCTAAGATAGCAAGATAGATTTCGGGTCCCGACACGAAACGTCAGCTTTCCTGTTCCTCTGATGCTGCCTGGCCTGCTGTGTTCCTCCAGCTCCACACTTCCTTATCAACAAGTCATGCTGATGCCTTAAGATCAAACACGCAAAATAACTTTAGGGTTGAATCTTTACGCTCTGTTTGGCTCGCATGAAGTCCATTTCACCATAATCTAACAATTCGAAATATCTCTTATTTTGACCACGAATGCATTTTATCACCATTAAACACCCCAAATGTAAAATAAATTGCTACTCGAAAGGCAGAATATTGTGGATATTGGAAACCTATAATAAAAGAAGAAAAATCATTTGGATATGTGCCTGATGCAGAGCAAAATATTGTATCCATTGCAATTGTGGTCAGCCCAGTGAAGTCTATTAAAAGAGGAAGGAAGTTTGACGTTAAAAATTGAGGATGCTGTAGATTTTATAACTGTCAAATGTAAATAAGCTGAACGCTGAAATCTGAATCCACGCAGCCGCTTTATTTGCTCTTTCATAAAATGTGGAGTCTTATCACGAAATCAAAACTTAAAGCCAGGAGCAATCAATTGAGACTTCAAAATTTATTGCAGCAAACGTTTCTCGGCAGAAGAATAAACGCTACAAATCGAAACTTAATTACTGGAAAGGAACCAAGAAATCATTTCCCATAATTTGTCAGTAATTCGTGACTTCACTAGACCAAACCATATTTCACATCACCCAAAGCACAAAGACCTCACATACTCCAGTCGTATTTGCATTTTATCCAACTGATACTCGCGGGATTTAATGTAAGGAAACAAACCAATATCAAGTCCTAATCAGTTATAATGATCATAAAGTATTCATACCAATATTTTCTTTCAGCCATTTCCAAGTTATCAGCTCGATTGAAACGGTCAACGTACAGAAAAAAACTTGCGTTAAGTTCTATGTTTTATTATGTTTAACCATGAGTAAAAACATCATTACTTTGACGTATATGCAGAAGTTTGAGTGGGGTCTTGAGAAATTCGTGGTCCTATATCCTATTATACTTTCTTGTATTTTATATTCTTGTTTATATTGTGTGCAAATAAACATCTACGTATTGTAAAACAAATGTTCTTGGACTGTTACCTTAGTGGAAATTTAATCAGGTGTTTGCAAAACCTTCGGCGTTGCTATTTACGTAATTTGATGATGGAAGGGGCACGTTTTCCTTTAACATATATGTCATGGTGGATAAAAAGTATTATGCAAGATTTAGAATCTCTGAAATATAAATGATTTCGTTAAACTTTTATCATAAATCAGAACATGTGTCTACGCGAGGAGACAGTGATTTCCCTCCTGGTGTCTGTAGACCGGACTCAGAATGCTGCTCAAATGTTAAGCAGTCCATTTGTGTGCTATAGCTGGTTGGAGACTGGTGGCATTTTGTATGATAGTTAACGCACTGCACTTTTACTAGCAGTTTGCAATTGCTTTGGGACATTTAAAAATGTCTCGATAGTGGGGATAATGTTAGAAGCTATGCTACAGTGGAGAGGTTGGCTTGCCTATCTGGATCTGCAGCATGGATGCCTTCGTCTTTTAATTCCCACTCCTCGTTTTCTCTTTCAGCCAGTTACTCTGTAAATATTTACAATTTCGGCATATGTTTTTCTATTTTGTTAATTATAACACATGAAACTCGTTCTCCTCGTTTTGTGATCACGTCACTGATTATATCTTTGTCGGCCAACTTCTTGCACATGGTTTTTCTTCAAAGCTCATTCGCCTGGGAATGCTTTCCATTTCATTCACATCCGATTCTCACTTATCAAATCAACACATCTTTCTTTCTCTCTTGTCACCAAAGTCTCATTTTCGTCCTTTGTACTTATTTCAACTGATACAAGTCAACCTTCTCCCCAGTTCATCTGTTGTTTTATCATTTTCATTTTTTTTCTGCCCAATGATACCTTTTCCCTCGTCTTTTCTGTGTCGGCGTTCAGTAACTCTTCATTACCCATATGTCACAGCTGCTGTCTTAGTTGCAATCTAAGAAAAAGCCCACTATTGTTTGTGCATCGTTTATTCCTTTCTCTTCTGCAGTGGTCCTCTCTGCACTATCTAAAATACTGCTATGGGGTGCGCGAGCTCAGGCTTATACCAAGCCACAATCATTTGGCTGAGCATTTACACAATTCATTTGTATTGATCCTGTTCAGTCAAACCTGTTCTTTAAAGCAGCACTTAAATACATCTGGGCGTTTAACACACTACATATGATACTAAATCAACATTTTTCATAAGCTGTTAAAATATTTAATTGATATTCATAATCAAGTTATATCTTCGCGTCAATGCCTTCACCTATTTCCACTTGAAGAATCGTTTGCATCTCTTTAATCAGTGCACAGTATGCCCAGAAGAACCTGTATACTCCGAAGCAAACCAGTTGCATCTGTCAGTTATGGGTAAGCAGCAGTGAGAGAAATAAGCTCACAGTAATTGACAACTTCAGTTGATTTGCTCATTCCTATGTGAGCACTATTTTAACAGCATATTTTGTTCAGATTCAAAATGCAATACGCAGTAATCTGCCCGGTCTAATTCGCTGGTGCCTCAGGTTGTTCAATCAACAAAAATTATTCTGCAGCAACTTTCTACAAATCTTATCAAGTAAGCGTCGTTAAAAGCTACTACTTCACTTACACGCATTTTCGCAGGAATAAACTTCTTGCACCTGCCGGTTACCAATTGTAAATGAGCAGGTTTTAGAGGTTTTTACAAATATTGCAGCTATGTAAACCGAACGTGGAAGCTTTTGCAACAACAGTTTTCCGCACTTCCGAATTTTATGTGAATCTATTTAAATAAATACGTAACTTGATTTTTAAAAGTGGTCTATTATAGATAGAAAAACAAAATAGAATACAGAATAAAATAACAACCAACAAAAACTAATGAAGAATCAACTTTTATAGACTGTAAGAGAACTCGCTGGGTATTTTGCTTATATCTAAAAGTAAAACAAAAATCGATCTACAGTTGCCACCAATGTGGTTTTCTGAAGAAATGTTGTCACTGCATTGTTTCGGAACGTAGAAACTAATTTATAATAGTAACAATTCAAGACACTGTGATGTGTTGCCATGCTGTTCTACGAAGATACAGAACTTGGTTCTAAACTTTGAGTTTAAGAACAATCCTAGTTAGCCTGTAGCTTTAAATAAAACCTAATGCAACATATGTTAATAAGAACTGATACATTGCATACTAAAATGTGCTGTGAACAGTTCTGGGAAAGAATAAATCAGCTCTGTTGAATTTTATAATAGATTAAGCAAATTGGACAATCCTTGTTAATTAGTACGTAATTTCGGGGTTTAATTACCTCTCTGATGAGGTATCAAAAGTCATATTAATTTAGTGTTAATAACCTTCTGCTGAAGCTACGAACTGCATTGTGTGATTCTTTATCAAATACTAAAGATGGGAGGATGATGTCCTTTTTAAATTGCAATAAATGTTAGACTTCATGTAGACGAGCCTTCATGAATGACACATGTACAATTTATAGATACAAGATATTAGCCCGCTGCTTCTCATTTTTTTACACTATTATGAAAACTAATAAATTTGTCAACGGGAATTACGCATACAAATCAGATGAGGCACAGCAGATTATATATTGAAGTCCCGTGTCTCTCGAGCCCAAATGAAATTTCAATCTAATAATTCCTCTCTGTCCCAGTCATAATTTGCTTAGAGATGTTGCTCGACTTCTTTTCGGGTGCAATGAAAGCGCTGTTCGCGTGGTAATTAAATGATAGTCAAGCTTTTAAGTTTGATTTATTTTGTTTCACCGTGCTTTGAGAAGATTGGTTGCAAGTCGTGCAATACAATTTCCGGGTTTCCACCGAAATTGCATGAAGGTTATAAAAACTCAAAATCTCAACCAACTTAATAGACAATATGCCAAATGGATGCAATATTCAGTAAATATTTTGCTGGGTTAGCAGTGCTGAACATCTAAACATTAAATACTTTACATATGGAAGAATGTGGAAAATATCTCTCATTTGAAAATAATTTAGAATATATTGTTTCATAAAGTGGAAATTCAGCCACAGAAACATATCATTGAGGTCCCTGCATCACAGATAGCTAAAAGCAAACCAAAACCAAAACGTGAATACTGTACTTCGGCTGATGCTTCTATTAATAAAAATCTATTGGGTGTTAATTTCGCGGCAGTATCTGTACATTGGTAATTCTACGGGGAAAACAGAATCGGTGTGGGGTAATCATCAACCTTTATTTAGGGCTGCTAAGTATAGTGTGCGCGTTGAAAGGGGTGGGTGGTTCGGGAGAGTATCCGCATGCGTGTTATTCTACAGCCATGCTAATGGGTCGAAATTCTCCGGAGTGTAGATCCTCTTCAGCTCCCACCAGGTGGATGGAACACGACAGGCTAAAGCGCGAGCGCCTTTCCGCCTTTGAGACCCGTGCAGCCGAGCCCGCCTGCGACCAATAGGCGCTCAGCATCGGCCCACAGCAGCACGCGCACACTTGCAGCCGGAGAGTTGATACACACAGAAACACGCGCGCGCTCTATTCTCTCACACACACGCACAGTGACCGGGAAAAGTCCCTTCATGTCTTGCCACGAGCCACCTGCTGGGACAAGGTGTGCAGCAGCAGTACCAGCGGCAACGGAGCGAAACCCGGCCAGCTCCGCGCGGGATTCCAAGCGGGAACCGCGAGCCCCCGCCCCAAGATGATGATGATGATGCCGCTGAACGGGAAGCAGGCATTCGGCATGTCGCCGCCGCCGTCCTCCAACCTGGCAGAGCCCAAGTACTCCAGCCTGCACGGATCGCCTGCCTCCAACTTGTCCTCCACCCCGTCCAGCAGCAGCAGTGGCGGCGGCGGTAGCAGCAACAGCAGCTCCGAGACGATGTGCCGAGTGTGCTTGCCAACAGCCCCGGTATGTATCTGCATAATCACCGCTTAAAGGCACAAGTTTGACAGCAGGACACCCCCGCCCCACCAACCCTCCCTTCCTCCCAGCGCCCTCCCACCCCCTCATCACACTCTCTGTCTACTTGATGTTTTTTTTCATGTCCGCACAGCAAATCACCCAACAGCTCGGATACTTTCAACTTATGTATTCATACTGGCTTGCCTTTCATATTAATTTTTATGACCTGGGTGGTGTGTGTATATGTGTGTGTTTTTAACATTCTGGAAATGTTTTAATCCTGGAGTGGAGAGAATTCCCTGCTGACAGGAATGTCTGCATTCTATTTGCAATTGCAGAGCAATATATTCGGCGGGCTGGATGAAAGTTTGGTGGGCCGAGCTGAGGCGCTGGCGGCGGTGGAGATTGGAGCTCCGAGCAGCAAGAACCAGCCGTTCAAGCCGGACGCCAGCTATCACACCATGAACAGCATCCCGTGCAGCTCCAGCTCGTCGTCCATCAGCAGTCACCCTCCTCCCCTTCCCTCGCACCACCACCCGCACCACCACCATCCCCACCACCATCACCATCACCCTCAGCAGCCGCACCCCCACCACCACAACCCCCAGAACCTGGACGGCGAGTTACTGGAGCACATGTCGCCGGGCCTGGGGCTGCCCACCATCACCGGGCCGGACGGCAGCGTGGTGTCGCCGCCTCCCTCCGCTCCTCCTCCCCCTCCACCTCCACCACCACCCCCTCACATGGCCGCCATCAACCACATGCACCAGGCCATGAGCCTGGCAGCGGCCGCCGCTGCTCACGGTCACGGCCACAGCCTGGGCGCCTCGCACGGAGGCTTGGCGCCGGGCTGCCTGGGCGAGGTGGACGCCGACCCCCGCGATCTGGAGGCGTTCGCCGAGCGCTTCAAGCAGCGGCGCATTAAGCTTGGTGTCACCCAGGCGGACGTGGGCTCGGCCCTGGCCAACCTGAAGATCCCCGGCGTGGGTTCCCTCAGTCAGAGCACCATCTGCCGCTTCGAGTCGCTGACCCTGTCGCACAACAACATGATCGCGCTGAAACCCATCCTGCAGGCCTGGCTGGAGGAGGCCGAGAAGTCCCACCGGGAGAAGCTCAGCAAGCCCGAGCTCTTCAACGGCGCCGACAAAAAGAGGAAGCGCACGTCCATCGCTGCCCCGGAGAAGCGCTCACTGGAGGCTTACTTCGCCATCCAACCTCGGCCGTCGTCCGAGAAGATCGCCGCCATCGCCGAGAAGCTGGACCTCAAGAAGAACGTGGTCAGGGTCTGGTTCTGCAACCAGCGGCAGAAACAGAAGCGGATGAAATACTCCGCAGGCCACTAGCGGGACTCCTTGGGGCAAAAGAGCGAGGGAGAACCTTAGACTGTAAATTCTCTCCCTCACTCCCCCTGATGGAGAGAGTTCACTTGGACTTTGCTGCAAGGACCTGATCGCCACCAAGTAAGAGTTATCTTTCTTTCTCAATGCCACCCACTGCCAGCGAAACAGGACTCGCCAAAACCTGATTGTGAGTTGGGCTAGACTGAGAATTTCAGGTTATACAGATGAACAAATGAAACAATGTCTTTTTTTTTAAACAAACAATCGTAACTCGCAACGTTTACAACAAACGAATAACGACCGGCTGAACTGAAATGATAGTGTTGGCAAACTTGCTGTGGCATTGATTTGAGCTTCATGTTTTGGATTGTATCCGTTTTTTTTTCTTCCAAGTGTCACCTTTTCTACACCTCTGTTCCCTCGGCACCTTGTAGTACACTGGTACAGACACATCTGATCTGCTAAACTGCAGTAAAGAGCAGGACTTTTACTCCAGCATTTGATATAAGTTCTCGTGCAATCTCTTGCTATTGATTGTTTAAGGATTGCACTAATCCTTTTCCCACAGAACTCTTCCATCGTCATAAGAAATATACAATTTTGTCTTAATTTTTTGGCACATTATATCACCGCTCAGTAGTCATTATCTTTCTGAAATGGCTACTGTTTCATTAGAAACCTGGCTGAGCTCTTCCAATGTCCCTTTAAATTTCAGTTTGCAATCCCTCCCCCCCCCCCCCCCCACCTCCACCAGACCAAAAAAGGTCTCTACACGGTGAATGAAAATGGCTGTGTGAGCAGCCTGGAGACTTCTCCCTGTGTCTGAAGGCTATTATTAGATTACTACCAAATAACCTGAGCCTGAATTATTCATTCAAATCGTCTCCAAAGTTAATTTTGTGTTCACTCGAATTAATTCCGCCTGTTTAATTCAAGTTGTGATAAGAGCCGAATAAATAAATGGGTTATTGAATATTTAATATAGTATGTTGGTTCAAAGAGTGTAAGAAAAAATGATCGGGCAAGTAAGAAATGTCCGTGTATTTGTTCTTCTTGAAAAATATCTGTAACGAAGGATGAAAATTCGAGGAGAAATGTAAATCTTTAATTTTCGGCTGACACCATGGCGCATTCCATTCCTCTCCACCGCCCCCCCACCCCGTTCCAAATAGAAGGAAAATTAAAAAGGATTTAACACGCGCTTATATATGTATAAAATTTAAACCAATATTTATTTCGGCATTTTTTCCTGGGATTCCCTCTTACATTCTGTGACAACGCGCAAAAAGGTTCAAATCCTGAGTGTAATATCTGATCAAAGATTGCCGATCGATCATTAAAAATGCAACATAGCTGTAACGGTCGTGGGGTCTGTTGCGATTTCGAATACAGTTTATTTTTAATTCATGCTTTGTGTTTTGTTCATTGGAGGGAAGAGGTTTGGAGGTGCGTCTGTGAAAGTTAAAATAAATCTGCACATTTTCACGATCACGGGCGATTGATGCACTGCTGAAATACTTTGTTGTTTGGTACTAGCCTATCTTTTTAAAAGAAATAATAAAATAAAGGTACCTGGGTGTGTACCTGAATATTGTAAATATCATCCAATGGACTTGATGCACATATAGATATATTCTTACAGATTTTGATGTGTTGCTGTTGAAGCAGAAACATTTTTACGTGACAAGCGCACGATTTCTGTATTGTATATGGTGTCTTAAAAATTGTTTCTTTCTTTGCTCTGGAGAGGTTTTACATTTTTATTTATTGCTGTAATTTAATATTAAGTTATTGACATACTGGTTATTAAATGACTTATTTCATTAAGAAATTCTTTGACTATTCTTTCGAAGTTGAGCCATTTTAGTAATATTTGACTTCTATAGTGTATGTTTTCATTGCAGGCGTGCTTTTGGGTATTTGTTTAATATCTTTTTGGACGTGGATAGCTTTATCTGTGAAAAAAAAACTGGCTTCTGAGTTCTTAGCATGGGATAAACATCGTGTTTTTGGAATAAAATCTCTTAACTGTATTTTTCAAATAACGTGCAGCTTTCATAGTTTTAAAAGAAAAACCACGGTACATTTTACTTTATATGTAAGATTATGCACAGTCTTTAAAATAAAAGGCGATCTATTGACTTCATTGTTGATTTCTATTGCTGAATAAGTGGCATCATAGAAAGGTTAAAACCTTTGCAGAAAATCCTGAGTGTGTTATCATTCGATATTGTCTGTTCCCCGATCATGATGTTTTATGATGGTGTAAAGAGGCGGTTAAAGGTATCGTTATAAGTTTTGCTTTAACTAAGAGGCGCGTATTTCTATTGCAAAATAACAAATAAAACGTGTTCAACTAACACACGTGCACGATGTGATGCAAGTTATTTTAAGCCACAGACTAGATCTGCTTTGCTTAGTAGTTATAGAGACATGACTTTGTTGCTAATGCTTTGGCAGTTAATGCCTGAATTGCCAGTGAGGGGTAAAAGGTACCTCGGAGAGATTGCAAATATTCTATTAGACTCCAATCAGGGAGTCTATGGAGAGTAGGATCTGTCCCAGGAGCTCCAGGCTGCCAGATGTCAAAGCTCGGCGCGCTCAGCCTGCCAGCGAGGAGTCTCTTTCACAACAAAACCTGTTTTGCAGCGGATCAATTGTACAAGGGAGCGGTCTGGTTTATGGTAAAACAAGGACAAAAATAAGCCTAAAGCTTCTGGAAAGGCGTGCGATTTTAATCTTTAGAAAATGGCAAGTTGTTAACTGTACAGTGGTAGGAACAGGGGAATTAATGCCACCTAGAGTCAACTATGAAAACCTTTCGAGTTTGCGCGTTTTAATTCAAAATACACACTTTCTATTAAATAAACCATGTCAAGTAGAACTGAACTGGGCACGGTGTTGACTTGCAATTTTGAGTATTATATTGCATTCAAAAATATTCCATTGATAACTGCAATCTTGCTTAAACTAGACATTTACTATTGTTGGCAAACATTGGAATATCAACAATGGCCATTTATAGGGATATAGTATTCACTAATACCAGTATTCATATCGAAGTGATGGCAAATAATAACAGGATTAGTGCCTTTAATTCAGAAGTACTTTATTTATCCTTCACCCCCCCCCCCCGCAGACTAATTAAACAGTGAACCACATAATTCCCTGTGGCTGTATCACAAGACTATGTGAAGACCAGTAAATTTATCATTAGAAGAGGAATTAGTGGAAATCTTGAACAGGCTAATGATTAAAGTCCAAGTTTTATTATGTAGCGTTATAGTTGTATTTGAAAATATTGTTTTGGTGGAATGGAAAATTCGCTAACAGAGGGACAGCGGAATCTTTCTGAAGTATTAACAGACTTTGAGCGAGTTCATGGAGGCGGGTCCCTAAAGTAAATATTATTTTAAATGCAATGTGCCTCCGAAGCCTCTGAAAACGGATCTTCCCTATTTCAAAACACGATTCTACAGGCGATTCCTTCTTTCTTATTGAATAAAACTGTTTTCACACCACGATGTTCAAAAGGTTAATATTTGTCCTGGTTCAGGTTACGTAGGAAGTCAATCGGTGATGCATAAACTCGAACGCATAGTAATCATTTCACAATCACTAAACAAAGTATGGTTCTGAGACATTTCATTTATTTAACGTTAACCCTTAGCCATTGCTATCGGTTTTGAGCTGATGTATTCTGCTCAAGTTTCTCTTGTTTATGTTTTCTACGCATTGCTGCATTTGTTGATTGATGGGCGGCAAATCATAAATTCAGACACGTACTGATCACTCCCTATGAGGTCAATATTTTGTCCTTTTTTGGAGAACGCTCATTTCAGGATTGGTAAACATTCACCTAATTTTAACAGATTATTACCACTTTCAATTTTGCGAAATTAGCAAGTATCTTCTGCTTGTTCCACTCCTTCAAATGTTTCTGAAGTATTCGCTCGTGGACAGTAAACAATCATTTTTATTGGTCCACCTCCACATAACATGCGATTTTGTTACTGCTCTTCAAATCTCACGAACGTTGACAAGGAAGAAGCAAAATATAAACATGTACGTCAGTTAATCTTTAAGGGCTATTCATTGTTTACAGCTAGACCCGGAAAGGAAGCATCTAAGATAATTTCCAATGTAAAAAACTACGTTGTCTACTGCTTTCATTAAGAGACCCGTACGTGATTATCAGAGAAAAGTAATGATTCAAGCTCACGATCCATGCAAACCTAACAAATGACAGCTGTTAGTATGAACCAGACCATGCACCTGGACAGCACCCGGGGACAAGCGGTAACGTTGCATCTGTAAGGAATGTGAACTGTAAGTACACATTTGCAGTTATCCTTCCACGGTTAATTACAGGAGGTGTAGACTTGCCCAATTACCAGGGAGGATAATACATATCGCACATTGCTCATACTGTGAAACAACAGTGATCAATTCATACTTAAAATATTTCTGATTGTAATTCCTCAGGAGGTGGACCGATGTTCTCCACTGTTAATAGTAAATACAAATGCACCTTTTAAACATTTATTCACTTTGAACCCCACGGCTTTAGGAAGACAGATTTCAAAACGCCTCCTTTAGATGATGAGCTTGTTATTGGACTTGTTCATTTTGTACCTAACTTGCATATTTTGCACACGACCTGATGAGGTTTTCTTGCAAGTCCTAAGAATACATGAATGATCGACCCTGATGATTAAGGTCCGAAGTTAAATATTGTAACTCTTTTATGCCATAAGCTACTTTGGGACGAGATATTTTATTTACTTTCTTTGGTAATTGTTTCCTTATGTCTCATTTGACTGCGATTATAATATCATGCCATGCATTTTTTTGGGAGGGAATGGAATGAAATGGGAGGAACTTGTATCTTAAAGATAGGGTAGTTGGTATTGACGAGTTCGTACGATTAAAAAAACTGCAAGTACTGCTTAGCAATGAGTGTGCCAAAGACATCTGAAATGACATGCCAGAATATAGCAATAATGTTCACGGCGTCAGTAAAATATTACAGTGTTACTTGAATGAATATAAGCATCACCAAGAGAGAAAGGACTTTTTGTCAAATTAACAACTGTAACAGGGAGCTGGATAAGAATCTAAACTTTACCTCGCCCTCTAAATGAGTCATTCACTAAAAGGCTATTACGGGTATTAATAAATTACACAGCGAATTGCGAAATCCAGATAATTACAACGAATAAGTAAGTAATCATTAGTTATCTCAGCTAATTACTCTGGGTCACAGAGAGTTGGAATGTGAAATCCTCACCGGGAATTAAAATTAACTTTGCATAGTGCTCGTCTTTGCTTGACATCCCCAATCTAGTCACATGTCAGCTCCCGAGTGAGGAAATTCTCCGTTAATTTTAGAGGGCAGGAAGGAATCAGAACGCCGGAGCAGTGAATTAAGATTTAATAGTTTATTTTATGTTTCAATTGTTGGCATCTAAACATATTTCCTTAATGTAAAACGTCTGTATACTTATTCCAATAGAATCCCAGTTTTAAATATAATTACTTGTAAACTGTTCATTTTGATGGCGAACTTGTTTAAATCAAACATCAATATGCTTTAAACATTAAACTATCCACATAGGCTATATCTCACATATCTCACATCTCACGTCTCACATAGGCTATATCTTGCATTTCCAACTTTCATGTCATAACATGTTCTTAATGGCCTTCACACAAGTAAATACAATACCGAATCTGTGCGTTTACTAGTGTAATCCCGTTTATCCGTAATTATGCAAGTTGTTTCTTTATGAACGATTTTTAAAAAATATATATACAAATAAATTTCATGCTATTCTTTGGTGTTGATAAAATTTTAATTACGTCTGGGACCAGTGGAACACCGCCTAGGGACTTGCAGAGAATATTTTAACTGTACATTTGCAACAACTGTCTGCCTTCAAAGACGTGACTGCTTTTAATCTCGAAGTAACCAAACTATAGGATAAAAATTGAATTTTATGGATCCCTCCTCCCCACAAACGTTATATTTTGCAAATGAATCCCAGATTCTATTTTAAGAGTGTTTGTCCCTCAACAAATCTAAATCATACACATAGATCTCCAATTACCTTTTCGTTAATAATAGATGGATATCGTATAGAGGTGGCATTATATTGTGGTTTTGGAAGGTTTTTTTTAAAAATACGGTTAATGCAATATTAATCGGTTGTAGCCGTATAAGAATGGGTTTTTTTTTGTCAACCAGAGATCCACGGAGATGGGACGTGAATGAAGGCAAAAAAAAGGTCCCGCGTGTAATTGTGTTTCTAGACAATGCTTTCGGTAAGTAAAGATATTCTGTGTATTTTACAACCGAGGTAATGCGTGATATTCACAATAGTATTTATGTTGGTTCTTCCATGTAGTCATTAAGATAAAGGGTTTTAATGTTCTGGGAATAAATATGGATTGTCCTTCCCGATAAACTCCTTTGTAAATGGGGAATATGAATGAATGGAATGCCAGCCAATATTGCAGCCCAACCAACGGACATTTAAACGGACAGGCTGCACCCACACAATGACAGCGCAAACATAGCAGTTAACAGGGTGGAACATCTTCTTCGCTATACAATGTAAACACAAAATAGTCGAATAGGAAGGAATATTGAGATGAAGTTATCAAAGCGATCGTGTTACAATGCAAAATATGAAATAAAATATTCCTAAATTTTGAGTTACACCAGTATTAGGCCAATTTAACTTCAAGTAACGACACTCTCCAACTTCTTCCACTGCTTGTAATTGATGGTCAATTGGATGGTGATTTAAAAGAATTCTTGCACTTCTATAGTTTTGGGAAAATTGAGCACTGTTGTTAGGAAATATCTGGAGTTGTAAAGTTGTTTTGCTGTACAATATTATAATGTTTCAGAGCGGAAAAACAGTTTTTGTATTGTTTTGGTTGGTATGTAAAGAATACGCAGAGTACGCAATCTGCGAAAATGTTTTTGATCGTTAGCAATACTTCGGGAACGGTCTATTTTAATACTGGAAGTCCATATTTTAGCAATCCAAGAATTTCACAAAGGATAGTTGTTTCTTTTTCAATTGCTAGCCAAAAATATCAAATCAATGGAGCAGCCCATCGTTTTAAAGCTGTAGCTTGTGGTTAACTTTTAGTTCTTACGTTTTCCACAGTCTGCCGAATGGACCAGCAAATTCCCATTCTATTTATATCTATCTATCTACCTATCTATCTAACCATCCATCCATCCATCCATCCAATTATCCATCCATCCATCCATCCAGACTTCCTGCTGTCTTGCCTATCCTTAGTGTATTTTCTACGCAGTACTTATGTGCCTTTTATATTTATGACCTCCATGTTGTATTTTGGTGCTCTATGTGAGAATAACATGCTTCCTCTTTTAAATCACTTCACATCAGCTCCTTTCATTTTACCACTACTTCTGGAAACTATACCAAGATTAATGCGTAAATCAAACCATGCATTGACCACATCACATAATCGCTTCAATTTTTGGATATAATTATCAGCGAGTTATTGTCACATCAATATAAAGTATAATCATTGGCAATGAGGAAAGTACAGCAAAAGAGCATTTCCAATAAAAGCAGTTGAATAAGCAACAGACGTAACCATTTTTCCAGGAAATATACTTGCAGAATTTAAACACGCAAAATCCATACCTGAGCTGGTATGTTTTTTATACAGAATATACCGTTAACTATATCTGCAGTTTTACAACAATACGTGCGTTACAATTAAACAATGCCTTATACATAACACGACCAAAATAACGCGTTATGTCCTAATAACGAGGAATAGCAACGATGCTACAATTATGTTTAAAAGCAATAAGCGTAATGTAGTCTGTTCAAGTTTAAGAACGAAATTTTACCGGAAGCAAACAGTAATGAGTCGTAAACAAGCGACATTGTTTTTTGCAAATATCTTTGAGATCTTATTAAGTGTCACATTCAACTTTTGTCTTTATAAGCACCGTATCTAATTAACAAGCCCATTGTTGTTTTATTCACCGTCTCTGATTTGATGTAACTGTAACAGATGTAACTATCATGGACCACCATTTCTGTAGTTGGGCTAAGTGAAGCAAGAATGTGATTTCAGTAGATAGATGCAATGTCATTGAAATTCTTCATGTGAAAAAGTATCGACAGATTTGTGTTCATGATACATCCGAATTGAAATTTCAGACCGGGCAATGTGCTAGGACTGCCCTTAAAATGGGGTTTTGCAGAAAGTGCCGAAATGCAGATCATAACTAGGTAGGACGTCGCCACATGACAATTCACTCCCACTTTTACACGTCAGAATCATAGAACAGGGTACCTTCTCTGAAATGTTCTAATACACCAGAGCAAATCTGTTACCATAATTCCAGCAAAAAGAACAATGAACGGAAAGCTGATATCCCAAACATTCATTCTGAGGTGATGAATGGCCATATTTTATTTCATACAATATAACCTTTTCATTACGGCGAAATACATCTTTGATGGTGTCACCTGGAAGATGACGAGAAGTATTTTGTAGATTATGAATCCCCCTTTTGCCTCATTCACCAATAGGTAAACCTATTAATGTGTGCGAGCCTCGAAATATATTCTCACTCATTAACATTGTTCCACATCAAAATCTGAGCCGACGGAGAGAGCTCTAACGGCGTATAAGGGATAGTCCGTGGAATTAAACGGCGCCCACAAAGGAAATACTGATTTCACTTTTACAACGATAAGTGAATTCTCCAGAATTACCGCGATGCTCCACCATATCCATGTTCAAAGCGTAAGGCGTGGCTATGAACCACTGTATTTGGAAAGAACATGGATGGGATCATCTTGATTTGAATTAGGGTTTGATCTGAGAATAGATGCATTATCTATATTGCATGTATGTTGTGAGCCCCCTGTCAGCTACATTCTGCCGCAGATCTATTAATCATCTCCACAAGGAGTGCCAGAATGTCAGAGCTTTACTCACTCCTCAGTTTATACAGAACGGAATCATTTACATAAAGTCCTTTAGGCAAATAACTGTTGGGGCTCTAATTTATATCTGATCGAAAATTAGCCGTCATTATGCGCTCCATTAGCACTGTCTTTAATGTGGTTCTAAGCACCATTTGTCAAAGCGCTTGTTAATATCCTTCAAGTCTTTAAACTTGAGAGCTCATTAAAGTATAGGTCCCATTATTGATGTCATGTAGATGAGATTTTGGAAGAAACCATCGAAAACACTGTCTTTACTTGAACCTCCACTGCATACACACCCCCAAAGCGAAACAGAGGGGTGAAAATCACTGCGAAATTCAAAAAGTGCTTTGAAAACACATGAATGCAGAGTTGGCTTTTTAAAATTTCTTTGGACTAGAATAATTTTAAACACCAGCTCAGCCTACAGCAACAGGTATTAAACCCCAAACAGAATGAATTCGATCTTCGCAAATGGTTTGTTGTCCTTATTACATGATCGCCATAATTCTTGATAAATTAGATCAAACTTTGAGGTTTGCTGAGAGACTTCTGCAGAGGTTGACAACGAACACAACTTTTGCACGGTACACTCCACAGTGCCCATACTGTTCATCAACTGTACAAGTCAATGGGTTATTCAACTGAAATTTTATCTTCACCGTGCCAAATGTTATCAGCTGGTATTTTGTTCGTTAGACAACAATTGCCAATGATTTCTCAAAAACAATCCTTGGGATCATTTGATAAGATTTCAATCTTCCTAGGTTGATTTGAATTTGCACCTAGTGCCCAATTGACTCTATGCTCCACGTGGCTAAGTAGTAATATTGGAGAACAGGCAGCTCTTGCCTTCCCGGTCTCCCTTTGTTATTTTCAGGTGACCCACCCATCTCTTTTTTGTAATTTGCCGCAGCGGGGTTGTTGCTGGATGTAAGTGGGAAACTGTCCCTGGATGGTTGCTGGTTGCACAACGATCACTCAATGGGGATCACCTCACAGAGCTACGGGACCGGCAGCAAATCTGCTCTCATTTCATGATTAAGTTGCGCTCGCTTAATTACGTGAACATTATTGCATTATCTATCAGATTGCTCATATGGCAACGCAAAGGACAATAAATTATCACTAAAATCTGGAACGAATCCATACATTAATATGCTCCCTGGTGTTAATATGCTCTTGCTGAATATACTAACATACACATTATCCCAACTGGATAATCTATATCCATGCAGCCAAAGGGACAGATGATCACCGACTTCCATATAATCTCTCAGAGCAGCCAAAGATCGGCACAATAAACACCGACATCTCATGAAAATAAAGCAAATAAAATCAAAAACGGAACCTAGTGATCAAACATGTTCTGTGATACACATGTCATGCAAAAGCAGGTTGGTTGCAAGGATCAGATTTACAAAGCACAAGTGGCGTAATGCATGGAATTATCTGAAATCTCCGGTTAATCTTCAACTTCCATTTCGTTACTATTAAGACGTTGAAGAGCAAAAAAAAACGCAACATTGCGAATTCGCTTAGTCGTACAACGTTCATATGGATGCAATTTTCCTCTGAGTAGCATAACGAAACCATCAATTGTATTATTTACGAATGCGAATAGGATTTTGCCACATTTAGGACACAGAGGGAAAACCTTACTGAAGCAGAGGAACGTCTCATTGAATGAAAAATTCGGAACCTTTATATGTTACGGTGCCATGATATTATGAGCCACATATACTATTGGATTGTCTCAATATATAGACATGTAGAACATCCTCGGTGTTTTAACTTAATTTTCAAAGATCAATATAATTTTACATAGCGAGAATGTGAACGCAATAAGCGATTTTAAAAAGTTCCAATTAAGAACAAAATTACAGTTAAACACACGAACCAGATATTTGGTTCTAACTTATTACTGGTGAGTTCTCTTCAAATGGCCAGTGAAACCACAATCTTCCCCGTTCAATCTGATACGTCTTTCTTCCTTATATAATTCAATGCGTTGTCAATAACCTGACTGCACAATGTGACTTTTGATGGTTAATTTCTTGAAAGGACACCCATAGGTCATTACAGCAGCAAACATTGGAAAGCAGCAAATATGAGATTCTTTATTGTTATGGAAATCTCCATTCCCCTTGTTTTTACGGGCTCCTTTAGGCTATAGCAATAAACAGTGTAATTAGAATGCTAAAGACAGATGTAAATAAAAGAAACGACACAGTACTGATAGACGAGTCGCTGGGTCAGGCCCTCATCAAACAGCCCAGTTGGTAGCAAATGATCTTCTCCATGCCAGTGGCCGTGGGCAAAAACAGGGGACAGAGAAAAGAATACTGGGCAGAGCTTTTAGGCAATAATTACATCAAAATGTCACTGCATCTGAGCAGCAGGCAGAAGCGCAAGCAGACGCGGTCACAAACGGGTCTACTGTGTTATTTATTATATTGACAGGATATTCGCCTCTTGTAACTGACATTCTCTTCTTACACGCCCCCGTTCACTAATTGGTCCAGAAAATATATATGCAAACCTAACAGTACTTTAGGACGGTTTTCACTTATTGTTCCAATATGTGTCGCTAGTATTTATACTTGTCTTTACAATTCCATTCATTTGAACCCATTTATTTTTACACTTATGCAATAACCGCACGTTGCGCTGTTCTTTGACCTCATACTGTATTTTTATGGCTCTTTATGCTAATCGTCAGGCGTCATGATGCAAATATTTATGAAATCTTTCTTAGAGAAAAAGGTGATCGGAATGCTCACAGCATAGCAATAATTTATACTATTGAAATAACCAAATTTGCTTCACAGTGATTGCTATTCTTAAAGCATCTTTAATGGTTCTCTACGCAAAACAAAAACACCCCATTGGAATCTAGCCCCTAATCTGGGGGCAATGTTAAGGGTGTACAGTATTATACATTTTGATTAAAAGGTCGAAGTAATTTTCTTGTTTCAGTCAGGCTGGTTTGTCAGCACGAGAGAATGGTCAGCACGAGAGAAGTCGCCGCAAGAATCATCATTGAGTCAAGCTTGTTAATACTGCTGAACTTCAGCCTGTTAAACCTTGCTTTAAAAACTTGAAGAATGTTCGGTTCTCGGGGGTGAAGCTTACATAACAGTTCCAAGTAGTTTTGTAGACAAAGTAGAACCAATTTCTAAACTATAATTCTGGCATCCATCACTTCAGATATTGTCAGCGATGAGAATAATTTAGGAAACACATTCTGTCAGGGCAGTGAGCTTGCCAATTAAAAATTCAAAGCTTTTTGAATATTATTTGGCTATTGGCGATGACAACTTCTTGCTTTGTCTAAATATTCTTTGTTCCTGCGCTGGCAGTCAGCCTTACAATTCGACATATTTGATAATAAATTTTAAAGGATTCGGCATACAGCATATTTTGAAGATTTCAATTTGAATTGTAATGCGATTTCTACTTTAGTTATAAAAATATGCTTCTATTAAATGTGAGCATTATATACGAAGATGATTTATTAATGGCAGCTTTTTTTTGCTACTTTGGTTTTTAGGAATACGCGTTTTAAATGCAGATCTCGGCATTATTTCTTCCAGTTCACAACCAATATAAAATAGGCACACCTTTCATTCAAACGGCTCTAACCACGTATCCGTACTTCCAACATAAGGTTAGAACCACAAGCATTAAAGTAGCTTCCCTCTATGTTTACTTGTGATATTTGGTACAGTACCAACTTCTCAACTAAATAGGCACAAACAAATACAAATAGACAAAAAAGTTAAAATATTTTCTCGTAAGAGTAAAGTCCCATGGGCCTTCGATGAAAAGTCTTCCTTCAATTTGATACAACTATAACTCTTAAATTTTACTTAATCATTTTACACCATATTATAAAGAATATAAAATGTGACTCAGACTTGTCACAAAGCATTATAATAAGTTCAGTCGCTTTTGTAAGCTATAAATGGACAAAATAAGAATTGTATTTTGCTGTAATTCTTACCGAATAACAAGCTGAAATAATTCACTAAATCCCAAACAAGAATTAGAAACTGACTAACCGGACTAATTGGGTACCAAGTCATGAAAAGTGAAAAGCAAGGTACATACACATGATGTTAATACTATTGTCAATCATGAGCTGGTCGATATAAATTGGAAGCCCCGACTTTGCATCCGTAGATTCTGATTCTTTAAATTACGTAATTGAATAAGGTATGTGATTTCATTACGGAAGTTCTTGATATTTCAACGTTATGAACCTTTCCTTAGAAAAATCCCCAGAAATTTCCTATAAACATTTCTCCTATTCAGACATTCTTTGCCAATCCGAACGTTACAATAAACAGAAATAGACAGGAAAGCAAAATCCACAATTTCGAGGTTATACGCAAAAAATATACAGTTTTGTGCCTGGCAAGTCCATAAATTCGCCTACCAAAAGAATCACCAGTCCATTGCTCGTGAAAGTTAAATATGGTTATCTGCTGACAGACGCCCATTGAACTTATTTACAATCGCTAACTCTAGTTATCTATAAACCTCATTGCGTCTGTAAAGCCAAACATGACACATTTGCAGCATTGTCTGTCGTAAGTGAAAATTTTACTTTTAATTGACTTAATTTTGCAATATGTTAACGTCCGTTGTCGGTATGACTGTACTCATACTCAGTTCTACACTTTTAATTACACCGCGACGATTTGTTCACCATATTAAGCTGAATCAATTTTATCAGTTGTTCTAAAATCACACGTTGTAAAATCATATTTATCACAAGTAATTGGAGACCAAGACTCTTAGGATTCTAGGTCTTGTAAGAAAAAATCGTGATTTCCTTTGCGGCGCTGTGCATTTGACAGGGTCAAAAGATCATGGTCAATAGGTCTTGTCTGGTCAATACTTTTTAGGCGAACCGACTGCACTGATGGGGCTACGTGACCTTGTAGAAATCAAGCACCTTGAAATTCATGAAGAAATTCATCAGTAAATGTTTAAAGTACGTTGGTGGCTTTATTTTATATTGAATCCACTTACCGATTTATCCTCTAATTATATTGCAGATTTTAAAAAAAAAGTTCTCACGAACAGAAAAGTTTATTGGGAAAGAGACATTGCCTTGACTTTTATTGGAAACGGAGGCAGAATAACTCTTGAAAAGCAGCAATGATGCAAGTCGAAAAAGTCTACAACTTCATGGTAGAAGCATGAAATAATGCGGAATCTTATTAATGTGACTTCCAATTCTCTTTAGTGAATGTTATATTCTAACGAGCACATCACTGGATCGGCCAGCAACTTGTTTCCGTCCTAGACTATGACCACCATTGAACGACAGATGGCAAGATTGAAAGAATCAAAACATTAAATGAAGATCAAAATTAACCGAAAAAAAATAAAATGCTGAAGCAATTCCAGGAAATGTTATGTAAGGAAATAGATAATGACGAGAGAGGAAAGACAGTACTTAGAATGAAAAAAAAAGGGAAATTGAGTTTGAAAGTTGAATACAGGTGAAAAAAGAGAACAGAGAGCAATGTGAGTCCCGTGAAATTCATGTTAATCATTGCGTTTGTTTTCCGAATAAAAGCTATTCGCTCTCCCTTTCTCACTTGTTTCATCACAACTGATTCTGAATTTGCAAAAAAAAAGGACTCGCAGAAACATAACTTCAAATTCAAAAGACCTGAAGCTTGAGGTGTTTGCCTAAGAATTTAAGTCTTTGACTTCCCATCGCTTTGAATTTTGACTACAGTCTGATGGTTTATGTTGTAGACTGGGTTTCTGGTGACTCTGATTGCACGGCTCCGCAAATGAAAGCAACATTGGATTGAAGGGGAACGCTTGGGGGTGTCACAATAAGCTCAGACTTCTCCCGAACACACGCGTTTTTGTCTCGTAATTTCGTACTTTCTGGTCGTTTTCCCGGTATACTCGCAGACAAGTTATTCTGGTCTCGGGAGACGTGTTGATTTAATTGTGTAGTTCTCACGCCTTTAATGACCTGTAAAGGAGAAGTGCATCTCTCTTTAGAAAATCTTGAGGCCCGCAGGTTCACATGGACCCTTCTGGGATCGCATCTTGGCAATAAAGGAACGGATCCTACGCACCATTCGGTGTTGCCAAGGTACCAGTCCAGTCGTAGTGATGCAGCTTGGGCCAAATCTCTGGCTCTGCTGTTTATACAGCTGCGAGAAAATGGAGACAAGTACGTCTATCTCGAGCAAAACTGAGCGGAAGTCACTCATATCACTCGGTTAGAATGATCCCAGCACTTTGCCAGCCTGCAGCTTATTTCCACCACAATCATCATGGATATGGACAAGGCATGAATCCATGTTTTAAAGATATCATCTCTAACAGACACTGCTCGTTCAGAGTAAGAAAAGCATTTAGGTTCTGCAAGATTTCTGGATGTTGCATCTGGAATCCCCGTGGAAACCTTTCTTGATTGTTGTGATGTTTATCTCTGTGTTAAATGCAAGCCTTGGTTTTTGGGCAGTACTCTGCCTGTGCATCAGAATGTGGACTCACACTTGAAACACTTCACCCTAAAATCTAAGCTACTCCTTCAGTGCCGAGGTGAGTGAATGTTGCACTGTCAGACATGCCCTTGGATGCAACATAAAATTGAAGTACCCTCTGCCCTCTCAGGTAAAGGCAGAAGACCAGCATTCACTATCTCCATGTAGGGAACATCTGCCAGCACCCCTGTCAAAATTAGTCACTCATGCAACACAGCTGAAATAAGCATGTTCATATTGTTTGGGGTGGGGGGAGGCGTATCAATATGCACAAAGAGTTGTTAATTTCTTGTTACATCAGTACTCCATTGATTGGGAAATCCAGAGGCTATGAAATGTGCAATATAAGTACAGTTTTGCCCGCACTCCTTGCATTAACATTTTTATGATATATTCTGATGTACATATCTATAAGGAAAAATATAATATAATTTCATTGCTCTAATGCTTTCTGGACCACGTATCAAATTCTTATGCTGGCATGTTCATTCTGATTGCCCACCCTGTTCACTAAAGTGTTGATGATGGTGCATTTGCACCACCAGCAGTTATCTGAACCAATAAGTCCAAGGATTGGTGGAAATTGGACCCCAGGTCTCGTCAGTACACTTAACATTGGCTGATTTTCTGCATTAAGCTTTGAGTAACCAGCACGGCACTATTTACCTCCCTGATAGATAGCGAAGGATTGCTTGCTTTGGAATATACCTACCAGACCTGGCCTTGTGGGGCTGTTGAAGCCATCTAAATAGGGTAACCCTATCACTAAGCCCATCATTGTCCATGAATTTTGATAAGGAATCCTACATTGGTCCCATGATTCACTTCTTTAAATGACTTCTTTTTAACTACCAAGGTGTGCTCAAAATCATTGTAGACTTAGAGGAAAATGGTTATGACATTTCTATTCTTGTTTTCATAATTCTCTGAACATGCTTTCCAGATGTTTTCATGCCAATTTGCTAACAGGATGTCAAATTTACAGATGTTGGAGATCTAAAATGATAGAAAACGCAGGAGAAGCTGAGCAGGTCTGGAAGCATCTGTGGAGACAGAAAAGGAGTTAATGTTTTAAGTCAGACATGACACTTCTTCAGAACACTCAAATTTATAATATCTGAAATAATTGTGGAACCTAAATATTTTATTGCACATAAATCATATCTGTCCTTTGTGTTCTCCTGCCAGTGCAGGTTTGAACTCAAAGACTTACATATAAAATTCTTAAGCCATTTACCAAGGAAGAGTGTTTGATGTGGTTTCCTATTGCTTTACCAAAGTTTTTAAATTTTGGAGTATCCCTTCATGGAAATGCTGCTGACAAAGCTAAAAATTCCATTACATTTTATGTTTAGTGTTTTTAAGCTTGAGAATGTCTAGGTGCACTATTATCAGAGCTGGGGAATTCAAAGCACCCACATCTATTTTTCAGAGCACTCTTATTGGACCCCGACCCAATATTTTGAGCTGTACTTTGGTCTCCTGTCTTTGGTCTCACAGGAACTCTCTGGAGATAACTGACCCAGAAGTAGGAATACCACCACAATCTGGATGGGGGTTCAAACAATTTGCCTTCTGACTCAGAGGTAGGAATTCTATAACTTAAGGAACAGGAGTATATTAATTGATTAAAATGCTTTTTATTGCCTTCATTAACATTTTACTAAGCTTCTTTTAAAAGGCTGAGTTTTTTTGCCCAGACCTGGTTTGGGTTGTGCAATCTGAAATTGTGAAATTATCTACCTTCCAAGAAATAATGGTGCCATGCAGTTAGCTAGGCATGAAATCCTTTCTTTAGCAATTTCTATTCATATGTCATTCAAATAAATGCTAAACAGCAATATTGGAAAGATTTACAGTACTAAAATTAATAATCTTTTGTTTACAGAGAACACTGTGTAAGATAAGAAATGAAAAATAGTTTGTTTATGCATGTTGAAATTTTTGCCTGAAGTTTTAGAAATTTCACACAGTCGTAGAGACAGACTCTGATTAGTGGAAAAGAAAGAGTGCAAGAGATAAAAAGAAACTGAATCCAGTGAGAGACAAAGTGAGAGTGAAAGGTAGAGATAGGCTCAGAGAGGGAAAATTAATAAGAAAAAGTGGGGGACAGAGTGCAGTCAGAGAAAAAAAGTGAGTGAGAAAGAACAGACCAGGATCACAAAAAGAGAGAAAGTTAAATTGGGGAAATAATTTGGAGAGGTTAGTGGTCATGGTGCCTTTTGTGGTGGCTAAGTTGAGTGGGTTGGGAGGGGTGGGAAGGAAATTTGTTTCTAAATTGTCAAACTCAACCTCAACCCTTCTAACATTTTTAGTTCTGTTTCTAATAAAGGCAAACTGAGGAACACTGACAAATCCACTCTCAGGAATCATCACTGAAATCTTTCGAGGATTCTGTGTGCCTGAATTTTAACTTACTTTTTAGTTTTAATTCATGTAGACTGGGATTCCTGGAACACAGAAATCCCAGCAGTTAAAAGGAAACAAGAAGGGCCAGATCCAAGAGCTAAGTGCTTTGAATGCACTTTTTGTTGTCTAGGAGAAGCAGGAATATTTCCCCTGGTTCCTCCCACTTGGAGCACTGTGAACACTTGGCAACCACTGGAATTTCTGGATGCTGTTGCTGTTTGATGTGCTGCAAACTCCTTTGATGCCTGTTTCTCGTTGCCCCAGTGTGATGGCATGTTTATGCAGTATCGTATTCACAGGTCCTGTTCATTTTGATAGCTGCTGGGTGAAAAGCTAGTCACGAAAGTTAAAAGGTGACCTGCCATTAGAGTCAACAAAATGTGCAGGAAACCATTTCCCTGCTTCCTGTTCAAAGAGCTTCAATTTCCCCCTCTCCTGTTTCAAGCAAATATTGGAACCTATGTCTTTCTTCATGTGAAATTACTAAAAAGTGACCATCTGAATCTGAGATAAAAGGTACTGCAGATGCTGGAGAATCCGAGATAACAAGGTGCGGGGCTGGATGAACACAGCAGGCCAAGCAGCATCATAGGAGCAGGAAAGCTTGACGTTTCGGGCCTAGACCCTTCATCAGAAAATCAGACGTTTAGTGTTTTTAAGCTTGAGAACGTCTAGGTGCACTATTATCAGAGCTGGGGAATTCAAAGAACCCACATCTAAAATCATCTGATTTTCTGATGAAGGGTCTAGGCCCGAAACGTCAAGCTTTCCTGCTCCTGTGATGCTGCTTGGCCTGCTGTGTTCATCTGAATCTGAAGTCAGTTAATTACCTCAGAAAATGTCAACAGTTCTACCTGTAAGACAGACATACAAAATGTTAACACTTTGGAATACTGGGAGAGGGCAACGTAGTGATGGAACATAGGAAGGGAAATAAATAAGTGCCCCACTATGTAAACTGGATAACCTGAATTTGGCACAAAAACAGAAATTGCTGGAAAATCTCAGCACGTCTGGCAGCATCTGCGGAGTGAAATGCGAGTTAACATTTTGGGTCAAGTGATCCTTCCTCAGATCCTGACTTTGGCATTGGGTTACTTGCTGGTCTGTTTACCTTGATGCCGAGATTGTCAACATCTTGTCTAGAGTCCTGAGATGGGCTGGAGAAATCTACTTGTTTTAGCCAGGACACACTTGAATGTCACTGAACCCAAAATCAAGTTTTAGTGACAGAGAAGTTAAGCATGCATCACACGTACACTTCCTGTTTGTGCCATTATTAATTAGATAATAAGCAGTCCTTAAAGGACCACTAGAAGCCACTTAGAAACTGGTCGAAATTATCTTACAGTTTTATTTTTATGGGACAAGAAGCAACAGCTAATGTAAGGACTTAGACCATGACTTTAGTCCAGACTTCATCTGTTGACTGGTTCCACACAGGATTTGACTGATTCTGGGGAATTCATTTGTCAATGACAACTTTTGGAGATCTTACAAAAACGTGTACTTTAGGAAATCCTGATTGCATTCACGTTTGACATAAACATCATTTAAAAACCAAATAGCAGACCTGTAAGTTGGATCTATTTAAAATAACTAGGGATAGGAAGGGAGAAAATGAACACTCACAAAAATAAGGGATGGAATAGCAGGACAAAAGTAAACAGGCAATTTAAAGTTGGTCTGTGCTCCCTTGTAACAAAGAAAAGGGTCAGTCAACCAACATTTCTGTCATGAACAATGGATTTGGGCAAAGAATTTGTGGACGGTCAGTAATGAATCAGTAATAAATGAGGCTTCTCAGATCAGATCTGATTATGTGCATAGAGATGATGATTTCTGGATGTAGTCCTTTGAACGAAAATGTATCAAGTAAAATAGTGTGCCTTATGAAAGATAATCCCTGAGGCATTGCAACATTGTAGCCATACAGATACTAATATTCCTTTACCAGCTCCATGCTCCCATATTTAGGAAACCTAATTTCTTTACTGGTTATGTGCTTCCTTTTCAATGGATGATGAAAAAAATCGGCCAGAGAGATGTGATATTAATAGATCTGATGGATACATTTTTCTGTGGAGGTATGCTGTATTATCAAATATCTGCTGACATTTACCACAAAGATGATTTACATGTACTTTAAAAATCTTGTGCAATGTAGTACCTAGGATATCGATTCAAAGTTCTAATCTATGGCTGATATTTGAATAATTGGATGTCAATGACACACACAGATACTATATGGTTGCTACAATACCTTTGGCTATCAGATTTTTCAAGGACTGGACTAATCTTCCACAGACATGAGTTCACAGTACCCACTGGCATCTGGGGGAATTTAAATTCATTCAATGAATAACATATGAAATTAAAAAAAACTAGTCTCATTAGCAATGATCCTGAAGCTACTGGATGGTCATAAAAACTGATCCAATTCAATAATGTTTTTGGGGACTGAAATCTGCCACCCTAACCTGGTCTGGCCTTCATGGGCCAGCAGACCTATAGCATATGGTTGACTCTCAGTTGCTCTCAGAAATGGTCTAACAAGCCTCGCAGTTGTATCAAATCATTTCAGAGCTATCACAAAAGAATAGAATGAGACAGATCACATGGCAACCAGAAACAATAAGGTGTACCTTGTCCAAATGAACCTGGAAAGTCCCTCTCACCAACATCTGGACTGTGGAGACCAGGCACCTGCTCAGTACCAGTCAGGAGGGGTGCCTGTAGTGTTGGCAGTCAGGAGGATCAGGGGCAGCAGACAAGGCTTTGAGAGACAATGACCCTCATTTCCCAGAGCTGCAGCACTGCAGCGGCCTGGCTGTCTCCAAGACAGGTTGAAGCTACCATGAAGTGCCAGGTCCAGCACCTTCAGGCTCTGCTGGAGAAGCATACGCACCCCAGCCATTGGTCCTTAGGACTGCAGGCCTGGTGACAGGAGTTGGGAATCTGGGGAGCATCTGGGGAACTCAAAAGGAGTTCAGGGCAGTGCCTGAAGGCACCCAACCAGGGGAGGAACGACATGCAGCACACTTAGAAGTCCAGAAATGGCTGTGCTCTCCACTTCCTGTCTCCCTCCAACCCCTGAATGAACTAAGATCAACTTGCCTCTGCCAATAAGACCCTCAGTTTGTCTGGCCCATCCAGACACAAGTGCCAATTGGGTTGCTTGACCAAACCTCCAAAGCCCACGCGCCCTATGGCTGAGCAGTTTCCACCCACTCCAGCTGGGTACCAGAGAGTAGAGAAAGAAGCAATGTATGTGAAAGGAGGAAGAAGACATTTTGAGGGCACTTTTTGGCATGGTGACAATGCACTGTTATTGATTATGCATTTTCTTACAAGCATACACCTGATTGTTCTTCTCTCTGTGTCGCCTCACATGGTATTATTACACCATCAGGCAACACTTCATGGCCACAGACAATGTTTCAGAGATGGAGTTCTGTGGTGAGAACCTCCTCATCAGGTTCATCAGCAGGAAGCAAGAGGAACATGGTGAAGACATGGATAAAAGCAAAATACTGCAGATGTTGGAATTCTTACACAAGGACAGAAATTCAGGTCTGCCACATCTGCTTCAGAACTGCCATACATGGCATTGGATCATGCTGATAACTTTGGCCCTCCTGGTACGACAGTCCCACTTTTTCACAGTCTTTGTGCCTAACAGCATAGCTGTCAATGAGTTGTTCAGCAATATCTGAGGCATGGATAGGGGAAAGTGCATTAAGATGGTCAAGGATTTGGGGCCCCACAGCTCTCTGTCATGAACAGTACATGGACCTGTGTGCCATGTTCTTTCCCTTTAAAAGCCCTAACATTAGTGGGTCTCGTCGCACCTCCCTCACAGGTAGAGTCACTTACCCTGACACTCCGAGCCACAGCCATTTTCTTCCCTATTGCATATTTTGTTTTCCAATATGATAGCAGGTGACAGTGGATACTCCTCGGCCAGTAGCTTGTAGCCTCCACCTCTCATGTAGCCCTTCCCAGAAACCCCAGTAGCTTTGCATCTCCCCAGGTACCCACACAACCTGTCTACATGAGCCATCTCCAGCCCACATTTTCCACCTAGCCCCTAAAATGACAGAAATGTGAGGTGACCATGCCAGGTGTGGTCACTGCCCCTCATCGCTGATGCCAGCTTGTTCATGACTGTGGAACACACACCCCTTTCCGCATTACCCTGTACCCACCCATGCTTTACTATTTTTCCCTGCTTGCAGATACTATCTTCTTAATTGTCACGTTAACTTTTCCCTAGCCTGCAGCTCCCAGTTCCAAAGCCTAACTTGCAGAGTGTCATTCCTAGCAACAACCACCATTCCTTACCACCACATCCCTTATCCTCTTAGTTTTTGTGGATGAAGACACTGACTGCCCATTCCCACCCCCCAAGCAACCTAACCAGACAGCTCTAGGTAAGAAACTCCCAGCCCCAGACTAGTAGCTGTTCATTTCCTCAACTGCATTAGCCCTATTCCAGCACCCTGGGCTGGTCACAGGACTGACTGTGACCCACTTCCTGGACTGCGGAGTCATAGACAACTAGAGTGAGAACACCCTGATCAAACTCCTGACCATGGCCAATCCCCAATCTGGTGTGGGAGGATGCCCTTGACTAACTGCACTGACTAATGGGTACGCCCAAAGGATTTCAGCGAGCACCATTCCCTCAAAAGTTTGAGACATGGCTGCTTGTCTATTGCACATGCAGTGTGTCTGCTGTATGAGTTGCTGGCATATGGTGTGGATGTGAGATTGGTGTAGCACAATGTTGAACAGCAAGATGTCCACCCCCTAGACTGAGGACAACTGATCTAAAAGACAAGGTGCCTGGTTTTGTGACTGCACTAATTGCCATGGCAAAATAAGGCAGTGATGCTGTGAACATTCAGGCAGGTGCTAAGTGACCGAGCAATAAAAGCAGAGCGAGCAACACTGAGTTGCACCCTGGTCTTATGCTTGACCTGGGCAGCTGTCCCTGTGTGCAAAGTGTCCCCTCAGCAGCCTTACAATGCTAGTTTCTGATGTACCCTGCAATGCAAGTTTGTGCTTTCCAGAGTGTGCTGCCAATCTATCAGATGGAATGATGGTCAGGGGGTGGGAGGTTAACAAATGCCAGATGCCAGTTTTCATGGATGTGCCCTGATTTGTACTTTTTCGAACACACCATGGAGGTTATTCAGTGGCAAGCTGAGTATGCCAGATAGTGACTTTGCTTTCTTTGTTAGGTTTTCTCCACATCTAGTCTGCTTTTTGAGTTTGGAAAGGTCGAAAACAGAATATTAATGAGGCAAGTTGGAATGCCAATAACATGTTTAAGAAACAATAACTCCCCTTAATTGGAAACTCACTGATGCCTTGTGGAAAACTCATGGACACTGCCAATATGGGTTGGCAGGGGTTCAATCTAGACATTCGCCCCACATCCATTGGGAAACTATCTGCTGTCCACTCAGATCATTCCAAAACACTGCGGAGTAGGATGGCTGCATTGTGCCTGCAATGTCATATAAACTGGAATAACAGAGTCTTGAAATTCACTTGTGTAGCACCATTCAAAGTGAATTTAAATTCCATTATTTCCACGAGGTAGTAGGTTGTACCATGGGCCATTACCTACTTGACCTGCATGGCATGCATCATTGGACACAGCTGGGTGTGCTGAAACATGAGAAAATGGCAATATTGCTATACCACACTGCCCAACCAGCTGATGTGATATTATAGTACCAAAATTAGACAATACAGTTCCCAGCAATGCCACCAACATTATACCACATCTCCCCAAAACCATTTCCCCTATAGCTAACCCATCATGCAATCAGGTATACAACAGTATTACAGATCCCAATACCCATCTTACACCCAATTTCCGATTTCACAAATGCACTGGTCTGTATGGCTCACAATTCTCTCAGATTCTCTCTTTTGGACTTGGAAGAATATCTGGTTTTACACTTAACTCCTGTTGACCCTGGTTCTAATCTGTGGATTATTTCTCCACTTAAAGATCTTTTATCACTTGGACATTCTTTGCGATGTCATTTAACAAATCTTATTGTTTGTCTATTTCTTTATCGAGAGGATACATAGGGCACTCCTACATTTTCTACCTGAAAGACAGCTGTTTTGTTGAAATAATAACACCTTATTTCTGGATCAGGCTATTTTGTGTCCTGAATCTGTAGACATTGGTCTGACCTGAGTGAAGTCATGTGTAGATTAGTTCTTGATCAGGCTGAACAGCTTCTATAGCAATTATCAAGAGCTTTAGGGCATCTTCAAACCTTTTTGTACTGCCTTTGATGTTTTGCCTGTTAATAATATTCACAATCAAATAATATAATTGTGTATTCGCTTACTTGGCTTCAGTCTGAATGTTTAATTTAGAGGCAATGCTGTATCATAAGAATTGTGTCCTCCATCGAGTCCATTTTGTGTTCTGTATGGTCCTATTCTGGCTTGAATCTGTGAAGAAGTATATCTTTTTTCATTTCTTTTGTCTTCTGATCAAACTTATTAACGTAAGGGAACGTAATTCTGTTCCATTTGAATATTGCTTTCAATCTGTGGTTCTTTAAGCTTGCATTCACCAGCACTGTTCTAAATTCAATTACTGCAGATCTTGCTAGGCCATATGCCACATTTTTAAGGTAAGGAGCTGGAGGTGTATGGGGATTTGAGGGAATATTTTTACCCAGACAGCTACAGGTATCTGGAACTCACTACCTAAAAGAGTGATAGAGCTAAGAGCCCTCAAGACATTCAATAGATGTTTAGATGAATACATGCAATGCCATCACATACAAGGTTACAGGCCAAGTGCTGGAAAATGGCATTAGAATAGATGAATGTTGATGATGGGCATGAGCATGATAGGCTGAAGGGCCTCCATCTGTGCTGTAAAATTTCTGTAAGTCTACATATTTTGAGCCATGGTGTTCAGGGTAGAATATTAGCATGGATAGGGATTGGCTAATTAATTCATGACAGAGAATTCAAATAAAGGGGACATTTTCGGGATGGCAATGTATAATCAACGGAGTGCTACAGGGATCAGTGCTGATGCGGTAGTCAGTGCATTCCCTCCAAGTTTGACAAAGACACAAAAATAGGTGGAAAGACAAATGATGAGGATGACACAAAGAGTCTATTGAAGGATACAAAAGCAGGTTAAGTGAATGGGCAAAACCTTGGCAGAGGGAATATAATGTGATGTTATATTTTTAACAGGAACAATAGAGGAGCTGAATATTATCTAAGTGGGGAAAGACTGCAGAAAAAATGCAGTATGGATTGATTTAGGGTCCTAGTGTATGAATCATAGAAAGCTAGCTTCCAAGTTCAGCCGACAATAGGGAATGCAAATGGATATTGGCCTTTATTCCAAAGGGAATGGAGGATAAAAGTAGGGAAGTCTTGCTAAAACTAAACAAGGCACTAGTCAGACTATAGCCGGAATACAGCGAATAGTTTTGGGTCCCTTTTCTAAGAAAAGTTAAACTGGCATTGGAGGCAGTCCAGAGAAGGTTCACTTGCTTGCTCCTGGGTATGGAAGGATTTTCTTATGAAGAGAGATTGAGTAGGTTGAGCTTATACTCATTATAATTTAGAAGTTGACCCTATTCAAACATATAAGATTCTTAGGGAGCTTGATGGAGTGGATGTGGAAAGGTTGTTTCTCCTTGTGGCTCAGTCTAGGACCAGTGGGCATAAGAAACCCCACAATAACGTCTTCTTCTTCAGGCCGCTCAGGAAACTTGCATGTCCATAAGGTCCCTCACCAACTTCTACAGATGCACCATTGAAAGCATACTGTCTCGGTGTATAACTGCCTGGTATGGCAACTGCTCTGCCCAGGACTGTATGAAGCTACAGAAGGTCGTGTGCACAGCCCAGAGCATCATGGAAGCCAACCTTCCATCCATGGACTGTATTTATGTGGCTTGCTGCTGCAGAAAGGTGGCCAACATCATCAAAGACCTATCGCACCCCAGTAATCATCTCCTACAACCTCTTCTGTTGGGCAGATGATACAGAAGCCTGAAAACACGCATAAGCAGGTTCAGGAACAGCTCCTTTTCAGCCATTAGTGGACTGTTGAATGGACTCTAGCCTCAAATAATGTAAGCTGCAATGTAACCTGTATGCATCTAAGTCTTTTTGATCTGTACATCTTTTGCTTACTGTGACCTGCCTGTACCTCTTGTAAACAAAGCTTTTCACTGTATTTCGATACATGACAATAAAATCAATCAATCAATCAATCAACCATTCATTTGATACAGAAATGAGGAAGATGTTTCTCCCTCACAGATTGGTGAATCTGTGGAATCATATTCTTTAGCACAGAGGGCTGTAGTGCCGGAGTCATTAAATATATTAAAAGCTGAGATAGACAGAGCTCGTAACAAATCAATAAGGGAATCAAGAATTATGGGATGAGGGGTATAATGCAAGGAAGTGGAACTGAGGATTATCAGATCAGCCTTGATCTCAGTGACTAGCAGAGTAAACTTCTGTTCCTATATCTTATGGTCTTATTGCTTCTCTGTACTGTTTACTGGTTTCTCCGACATTTTAAAGGGGTTTCCTGCCATTTTCAGTGATCAAAATGATGATGACCCATTTTGTCTAGGGTTTTTGCAACTTCCATAGTAAGATAGGAACATAGCATCAAGAATAGGACCTTGAGCCTGTCCCACCATTCATGGTTGATCATCAAATCCAACACCGTATTCCCATGTTATCCCCATATCCATTGATGTCATTATTAACTAGACATCTATCAATCTTTCCACATTTAATGACTAATCCTCCAAGCCTTCTGGAGTAGACAATTCCAAAATGTCATCAGTTTTTGAATGAAAACATTCATCCTTATTTCAATCCTAAATGGCTGTCATTTAATCTGAAACTGTGCATCCTGGCTCTGGACACCACAGGCAGGGGAAACATCCTTTCTGCATTTCCTCTAATAATCCCTTTAAGAATATTGTTGTTTTCTGACATTACATCTCATATTTTTAAGTTTCATAGAATACAGAACCAATCTCCAAAATCTCTCCTCACAGGACAGACCCACCATTCCAAGAATCAGCTTGGTGAAATTCCCCTGCACTCCCTTTGTGGTAAGTATATTGTTCCTTATACAAGGGGACCAGGATTGCACACAATGTTCCAGGTGTGGTCTCACCACACTGTTCTAAATAATTAAAGCAAGAGCTCTCTGCTTCTCTACTCAAATCCTCTTGCACTAAAGGTTAACATATTGTTTATCTTCTGAATTTATTCCTGCTGTCTGCTTGTTAATCAATCCTCAATCCACACAAGGATATCATCCCTGATCTCATGTGCTTTAATTTTGTTTACTAATCTCTTGTGTAGTACTTCATCAAAAGCCTTCCGAAAATCCACATACACCTCATCTGCTAGCTGTCCCTCATAGACTCTTTGATAGCATTCTCATAGAAACTCAATATGGTTTTCAAACCTGATTGACTCATCATAAATCAACGTTGACTCTGCCCAATCAGCCAATTATTTTCTAAATATCATCACTGTAATCATTATGTCTGTAGCCATCTCTTTCAACACTCTAGGTGAAGGTCATCAGGTTCCCAGGTCCCCAGGTGTTTTTCCACTCTTAACCATACTAATTTTTCCAAATCCACTTTTATTTTAGCTAATATTAACTTCTTTCACCGCAACAGTCTGACTTGACTCGTATCTAAATTATTTCATTGAGACTTGTTGTATTTTCTTCTGTGAAGACAGACACAAAGTATTTATTTAGCTTTTCAGCTGTTTCTCTATTTCCTGTTATAAATTCTCCTGCCTCTGTATGTGATGAACTCACAGTTGTCTTTGCTAATGTTTTCCTTGTTACGTACATGTAAAATCTTTTACAATCTATTTTTAAGATTCTTGCTATTTTATATAGATATTCTATTCTCTCCTTCTTCATCAATTTCTTTGTCCTCATGCTTACAACTATTTTTAGGTAACTTTATAAGTCTCCTCTTTTGAATCTAATACTATTTTTAACCTTCCTTGCTAGCCATAACTCTCTTGCTTTTCATGTATATTTTTGCCTTAAAATAATGTATTTTTTGAAAGCCAATTTTTTTCTTTAAATACTAACCTACCATCAAATGTTTGAATTTTTTTTGATTTATCACAACCATCTTATTATCATACCTTCATAATTGTCCTTGTTTTGACTTAAGACCCTAGTGTCATATTTAGCTATATCTTTTGAAACTTAATGGAATGTACAAACCCAGGAGCAAGAGTAATCCATTTATCCCATTAAGCCTGCTCTGCCATTCTAGATCATGGCCAATCAACTCTTCATTTTCCTGTACTCCATACATTCTTTTAGTCTCCAGAAACCTATTCATTTTTGCCTTCGACCTGCTCAATGATTGAGCTTTCACAGTTCTCTGGGGTAGAGAACTGAAGCAATTCATTGTCCTCTGATTAAGAAATTCATCCTCAGTTCATTCTGAAATGGTCTGCACCTTATCCTGAGATTTTGTCCCTTGATCCCAGACTCACCAGTCAGGAAGAACACCTCATCGATATCCACTCTATCAAACCCTGTCAGAATTTTGTACCTATCAATGAGATCCCCTTCATTCTACGTCACTCTAGAAAATAAAAATGCTGCTTCCTCAATCTTATAAGGCAATCCCACCATCCCAGGTATTAATCTGTTGCACTCCCTTTATGACAAAAATGTCCTTCTTTAGATAAGGAGATCAAAACTGTGCACAATGTTCCAGATAAGGCCTCATAAAGATTCTGTTCAATTTCCAAAGAGCATCTTTACCTTGATGCTCAAATCCCCTTGAAATGAATGCCAGCATACAGTTTTCCTTTCTAAATTATTGCCACACTTGCATGCTACCTTTAGTATCTCATGGACAAGAATGCACAGATCTTTTTGAATAACTGTGCTTCCAATATTCTTCCCGTTTAAAAAAAATTCTGTTTTCCTGGTTTTTTTTCTACTAAAGTGAATAACATCATTTGCATTTACACTATATTCCATCTCCATGTTCTAGCCCATTCACTGAGCCTGTCTAAGTCCTCTTGAAGCCTCCTTATAGCCTTCTCATTCCCATCCAGTTTGATTTAATCAACAAATTTGGAAATATTACAATTGTTCCCCACATCTGAGTCAGCTATAGTGAACAGTTGTGCACCTAGCACCGACCCTTGCGGCTCCTCAGAAAGATCTGTTTATTCCTACTCTCTACTTTATGTCTATTAACCAATTCTCGATCCAAGTATATTTCTTCCAATCCCATGTGCTCTAGTTTTATTAACTAAGCCCCCGTGTGACACCCCGGCCTTATCAAAAGCCTTCTGAAAATCCAAGCCACAGTCATTGGCTCTCCTTCACCTTTGCTGCAAGCAAAATTTACAAGAAAACTCCAATATGTTTGTCAAACATGATTTCTTGCTCATAAATCTATGTTGACTGTGCTCACTTTTGCTGTTCTTTCCTAAATATTCAGTTATCACATCCTTTATAATAGATTTTAACAATTTCCCTACTATAGGTGTCAAGTTAAATGCCTAGCATTCTATGCTCCTTCTTCCTCCCTTCCCAGTGGGGTTACATTTATTATCTACTTAGCACTCTTCTGTAAGCTTCTAGTTTGAGGTTCTCATTTGAATCCTTTGCAGTATATTTCTTCTGCCAGTTATCCCTCCAGATAGTGACAAACACAATATTCTTTATTTCAGCTGAGCTGTAACCAAACTAGCTAAATATTGAACATGCTTTAAAAAAATCTCAAAACACACAATAAAATAAAGTCTCATCAATTTCCCAAAGGCACCACATTACAGTGATCAAACTCAAGAGAGGTTGCTCTTCCACGTAAAACTTTTAGATTTGACTTAATTGTTCCCCTGGGTTAATCTGCACACCTGAGTCCTCTTGTGGTCTGTGTAAAGAGAATAACCACAATGCTGATTAAAAATCTGTTTATCTTAGTCTTGAATAAATTAAACAATGCAACCTCGACAGCCCTCTGCAGTAAAAGTTCCACAGATTCATTACCCACTCAGAGAAACAGTCCTCCTCACCTCCACCTTAAATGCCATCTGGTGCTAGACTCTCCGACAAGAGGAAATGACTTTTGCACATTCACTCTGTCAAGCCCCCTAAGAATCTGTGTTCTGAAGAAGGGTCACCGAACCTGAAACATTAACTCTACTTTCTCTCCACAGATGCTGTCAGACCTGCTGAGTTTTTCCAGCAATTTATTTTTTGTTTCTGATTTCCAGCATCTGCAGTTCTTTGATTTTTTTCCCTTCTAACAATCTTACATGCTTCAATAAGGCCTCCTTTTATTCTTCCCTCCCCAATAGTACAAGCCTAAACTACACAAGCTTTTCCTCATAAAACAGTCCCTCCATGACTGGAATCAACCTAGTGAACCATCTCTGGGCTGCATCCAATTCCAATTTGTCTTTCCTTAGATAAGGGGACCAAAATTATTCACAGTATTCTAGTTGTTGTCTGACAAGTGCTTTGTATAGTTTTAGCAAAACCTCCCAATTTTTATACTCCATTCCTTTTTAAATAGAGGCCAACATTCCATTTCCTATTACCCACTGGATTTAGTTGCTAGCTTTTTTGTGATTCATACATGAGGAACCCCGAATCCCTCTGTTCTGCAGTTCTCTGCAATCAGTCTCTATTTAAATACTATTAATCTTTTATCCTTCCTGCCAAAGTGCATAACCTTACATTTCCCTGTATTATGTTCCATCTGCCAAGTTTTTGCCCACTCCCTTAAGTTGTCTATATCTCTTTGCAGACTGTTTGTGTTATCCTTATCTCTTGCTTTCCCACCTAATTTTGTGTTATTGCCATATCTGGAAATAATAGCTTCACCTCCCCATCCCAGTCATTAACATACATTGTAAATAACTGTGGTCCCAGCACTGATCCTTGTGTCAGTCCACCAGTTACAGATTGGCATCCTAAACATGCCTCCTTTATCCCAAATCTCTATCTTCGATTAGCTAGGCTTATCCTCTGTCCATGTGAATGTATTACTCCCAGCACCATGGGCTCTTATCTCAATTTGCCTAACAAGTACATTACCAAATGCCTCTTAGGAATCCAAATATTTTTCATCTAGAAAATACAATTGCAGTTCCCTCAATCTCTTCTCATAAGGTAATCATGCCATCCTAGATGGCTTTAACTATAATCTTGGGTTCATGTCATGCTACATGTAATCCCACCATACTGTTTCATATTTCTAAAATTTTCCTTAGTGTTCTGCTTTGACACCATCACCTTGATAACTTATTATGATCTCTCTACCTTAATTAGTTGGTACAGTTTTGGATTACTTATTATATTGGTTAGAGCCTCATCATATGAGTCTTATACCTATCATGTTATTCCAGCCATTTGGTTTGTCTCCAGCACCATCTTATTTTTAATTTTTTGCAATTATCTCTCTGCCTCAATTGATCAGATTATCGGTCATCCCTTCATTTGCTATTCAGCTGTTGACACTTTACTCACACCATCTGACACTTTTGATCACCTGCAGAGACTTGTTATTCAGCCTGACAACACTTTACTTACATCATTTGTATGATCTTTTGATCTCTCTACTTATAAATTCTGTGCCTGTGTGCCTCTCTTCACTTTACCTGATGAAGGAGCAGCACTTGGAAAGCTTGTGATTTCAAATGTATCCTTTGGACTATAACCTGGTGTGGTGTGACTTCTGACTTTGCCATCCCAGGGATTAATCTGATGAACCTTCCATTTATTCTCCTTGTTAGTGCCTCAGATAATTCTAATAAATTTGTTAGGCATGATTTCCCCCTCATGAAGCCATGCTGACTCCGTTTGATCATACCATGTATTTCTAAATGCTCCACTATTACATACTTTATAATAGGCTATAACCTTTTCCCAATGGCAGATGTTAAACTAACTGTCTTTCAGTTAGCTGCATTTTTTGTCTCCCTCCCCTTTTGAATAAGAATTTCACATTGGCAAATTTTCAGTCCTCTGGGACTTCTCAGGTTCTTGGAAGATCATTAACAGTTGCATCCAATATCTCTGTAGCTAATTCCTTTAAAATCATTGGATACAAACTTAAGTCCCAATTGTTTCCATTCTACTTTTTCTTTACGATTGTTATTGAGCTGAATTTCATTTTGTTTTTGGCTTAGTTTGAGTCTGGTCTAGGTTTTTGGTGTTTTTTTTAGCGAGTCTGACAAATGCACCACGTCAATTAGTTACATGCTCCTAGGATATCTTTCACCTCTGATTCTATTGCCTCATTGCCTGCTACAATTGTGCAGAGCACAGCACAACCAGGATGATGCAGCACACTCTGTCTGGAAGCCCCACTGAGACCAGTCCACATGTGGAACTGCATCTTCAATAGCCCCATCATCTGCTCCACCATGGCCCTGGCTTGAGCAGCATTAAACCTGTACTCTACATCATTGAAGAGATTGCACAATGGTGTCATGGGTCCCAGTCACAGTGGGTAACCCTTGTTCCCCAGCAACCAGCTTAAAAGCGCCAGGAACACCTGGAGAATGCTACAGACTATACGAGTCATGGCAGCTGCCAGAGTAGTGGGCAATCACCTCCAGGAAGTGGTAATGGTCGATCACAGAATCATAGAATCTCTATCATATAGAAGCAGGCCATTCAGCTCATCAAATCCATACAACCCTCAGAAGAACAGCCTACCTAGACCCAACCTCCTACCCTATCCCTGTAAACCTGCATTTCCCATGGTTAATCCACTTAGTCTGCACATCCTGGACACTATGGGCAATTTAGCATGATCAATCAACCTAACCTACACACCTTTGGACTGTGGGAGGAAACCAGAGTGCCCGAAGGAAATGCATTCTGACATGAGGAGAGTGAGCAAACTCCTCACAGACCATCACCCAAGATGATCATAGATCATTTGAAAACTAAGTCAGCAGAACCCTTTAATTTAGCTTCCAGTCTTTCCTGATATTCCATCTTTGCTTCTCTTATCTTAAATTTATCTCCTTTTCCATCCAAGGAGCTTCAGATTTGTTTGTACCACCGTTCCCTTTTAAGGGAGTACATTTTGCATGTTCCTGAACCATCTCTTCGAAAAAGTCCCATTGGTCAGTTATGGTCTCTTCTGCCAATGTTTACTTCAGTCTATCTGATCCACCTTCATTCTTACGCAGTTGAAGTCGACTCTTCCTCAGTTGATTATTCTTACTCCGCATTGCCCATTATTCCTTTCCACTGGCATCCTAAACCTGTCTCCTAAAACTGAAACTTGATCTATTTCGCCCACCCTATTCCCACAAACCAGGTCTAGCAATGCTTCATTTCTTGTTGGACTGAACATATACTGCTGTAGAACATTTCTCTGAGCACAATCTGGGAATTTTACTTCTCTCAGCTCTTAATACAACCACTATTCCTGCCTATATTCAGGAAACCCATGATCCCATTAAACTGCTATAAGACCATAAGACCATAAGACATAGGAGTGGAAGTAAGGCCATTCGGCCCATCGAGTCCACTCCGCCATTTAATCATGGCTGATGGGCGTTTCAACTCCACTTACCCGCACTCTCCCCATAGCTCTATAAATGCTTGCACATTGCTATAATTTCCTGGCAGATTTGTTGCTCTATATCCCTCTCATTACCTGGTGGTGGAATGTAAACTGTGGGTTTTAAACAAATAATTTGTTAATGTTATTTGGTGAGTTTGAATTTGTAATCAATGGGGTTTTTCAGTGTGTCTGAAGTTAATGGCTAACTTGGAAGTATTTCTGTAGCCATGGTCATTTATTTCATAAACAGAGTTTGAAGACTGGCTGTAGAGTGAATGGACGTCTTTTTTTTCCTTTTATTCATTCACGGGCTAAAGGCATCGCTGGCTAGGCAGCATTTATTGCCCATTCCTAATTGCCCACAGGGCAGTTAAGAGTCAACCACATTGCTGTGGGTCTGGAGTCACATGTAGGCCAGTCCAGGTAAGGATGGCAGTTTCCTTCCCTAAAAGACTTTGGTGAACCAGACGGGTTTTTCCCAACAATCAACAATGGATTCATGGTCATCAGTAGATTCTTACTGAATTCAAATGCCACCATCTGTCATGGCAGGATTTGAACCCAAGTCCCCAGAATGTTATCTGGGTCTCTGGGTTAACAGTCCAGCAATAATACCACTAGGCCATCGCCTCCCCTGTCTGCACTAATGGAATTTAGTTTATTTTAGATTGTTTGCAACCCAGCATAGTAAATAATGGGTCCAGAAAGGTTTGCTTATTAGTCCTGAATTCTGGGTTATTTTAAACTTAAGGGAAACACCCATAACAGAAAGAGTTTGAGTTTCACTTTTGACTTTGGGTAGTGTTAGTCCTGGGAAGACTTTGGAGTGGGGTGGCTTTATACTGTCGTGCTTCTGAGAAGGGAATGATACATTTAGTGAAATTCACTTTGGAGTGAAAAATTGGTATTCATCCATATTGGGATTAAAAGCAGGAAATGGTTATTTAAGATGTATGATTCTGAGTAATCCAAGATGGAGGATGGGAAAAAATTGTGGTTGTAAGAGCTGCACCTTTTTTGAGGTATTTTCCATTTTGGAGCTGATTTCCTCAAATTCTAGGAATTATAATTACTGTACTATAAGCTGTTGCATTGTTTTGGAACTTTGGGAAAACGTAAGATCAAAACAATGGCACTTTAAAAAGGACGATGGGAGACAAAGGTTGTGACCACATGGGAAGTGATTCAAAGGAAGAAAGAGTCCCAACTGTAACCTGCACAGCTGCTGCCTCTGTTGTTTGGTTTCAAGTATCTCTGGACATTGGGGTTAGTTCTAAGAAAATTAAACAAACAGTAAAATTAATTCACAGCTGGCCTTGGAGAAACCTATGTGGGTGAGCTCACGTATTTCTTTTCTTGAAACTCAGTGACAGGCAGGCACCCTGGGACTGTTATCCAGGACACTCCCAAGGTGCTTTGCCTCTCTGCCTCAATGCTGCCACTGACACCCATCATCTCCAGCAGTCAAGCCAGGGAGGTTGGATTTGTGTAGGGACCCTCAGAAGGTGGGAGCCATGCAGAGCCACAACTCCAGAGAATACTGCAATCTCATCTCTGTCTCTTCCATTCCCTTCCTTGACTTCACTGTTCCCATTTCTGGGGATATACTGTGCATAATATCCATTGCAAGGCCACCGACTTCCACAGTTCCTTTGACTCCACCTCCTCACATTCGGCTTCCTGTAAGGATTCCATTCCTTTTTCCCAGTTCCTCTGTTTCTGTCTGATCTCTTTTGATGATGCCACCTTCCAGCCAGCTGCCTCTGACACGACATCCTTTTTCTCAACCAAGGATTCCTCCCCATTATGGTTGACAGAACCCTCATTTGCAGCTGACCCATCTCCAGCACCTACAGTCTCAACCCTTCCATTCCTTTCCAGGGCAATGACAGGGCTCCCCTTGTCCTTACTTTTCAAACCCATATTCTCTGCATTCAATGATCCACCATCTCCATCACCAGCAGGATCCCTCCATCAAATGTATTTTCCCTTCCCCTCCACTTCTGCAGGGACTGCTCCCTCTGTGACATCATGATACATTCCTCCATCACTTCAAACACTTCCTCATTCCCCCATGGCACCTTCCTCTACAATTGCAGAAGATGTAACACTTGCCCATTTATCCCCTCGTTCCTCTCTGTCCAAGGCCTCAAACACATCTCTCAGCTAAAGTAGCATTTTACCTGTCTTTCTTTCAATCTAGTCTATTGTATTCACTGCTCACTCCTTTATATTGGTGAGAACCAACACAGATTGGGTGACCACTTTGTGGAACATCTCTCCTCTGTCCTTACGAATGACCCTGACCCCCCCAGTCACTTGCCATTTCAAAAAACCACCTTTCTCTCATGCAAAAACTTCTGCCCTGAGCCTGCTACAATATTCCAATGAAGCACAATGCAAGCTCACGGAGTAATACCTCATTTTCCATTTAGGCAATTAACAGTCTTGAGGTTGAATTCCATAACTTCAGAAACTGACCACATTGTGTCTGTTCTCCATATTGCTTATTGTCTCTCCCTCACACATCGCACTGCCGCGTGTTTGAGTTTTATTTACTTTGCTCTTAGTTAAGAGGATCAAATCTCTCCAGTAAAAATGTGAATAGGAGTTCTAGGAGCCCCCAACCCGTGATAGAGGGAAGACAGATGATTAGGAAGTCAAATGATCACTGTGTGGAGACTCACTGTCTCCTTCTACCTGTCGAAGAAAAGGAAACAAAAACGAGAGAACGCGAAAATTGATGGAGGGTTATCAGAAATCCATTGCCCGATGACTGCAGAGGAGGAGACAGTGGCTTTCCCAGACGCAGTGGCAGCTGGGCTGTAGTAGGTGGAAGGTGAAGCCAGTAAGAGAGTGAGGAGGCCTTGAGTTTAATATCCACCACTGGACAGGCAGGAACTGCATGTCAGGCATGGAATGTGAAGGCTTAAGCCCTAATTGTTTGTAACAAAAACAGAAACTGCTGCAGAAACTGCAGGTCTGGCAATATAGAGTCATAAAGCCATAGAGCTGTATAGCCTGGAAACAAACCTTTCAGTCTAGCTAATCCATGATGACCAAATAACCTATACTAATCTAGTCCCATTTACCAGCATTTGGCCCATATCCCTCTAAACACTTCCTATTCATATACCCATCCAGGTGCCTTTTAAATGTTGTAATTGTGCTAGCCTCCATCACCTCCCCTGACAGCTCATTCCACATATGCACTACCCTCAACATGAAAAAGTTGCCCCACAGGTCCCTTTTAAATCTTTCCCCTCTCACCTTGAAACTTATGCTCTCTAGTTTTGGACTTCCCTACTCTGGGGAAAGGATCTTGGCTATTCTCCCTATCTATGCCCCTCATGATTTTATAAACTTCGATAAGGTCACCTCTCAGCCTTTGAAGCTCCAGGGAAAATAACCCCAGCCAATTCAACCTCTCCCTATAGCTCATCTGTGGAGATAAATCAGAGTCAACAATTTGGGCCCAGAAGGGTCACAGGACCTGAAACATTAACGCTGCTTTCTCTCCACAGATGCTGCCAGATGTACTGAGGTTGGGATACACAACAATGCAAAGTCGCCGAGCAGAGGCTGATAGCCAGGTTTGGTACCCATGAGGATGGCCTCAACTGGGATCTTGGGCTTATGTCGCACTACAGGCAATCCCCACCACACTATTCACTCTCACACGCACTCACACACAAACACTCTCTTTCTCACAGACAGACAGACAGACAGACAGACACACGCACGCGCACACACACACACTCTCTATCTCTCTCTCTGACCCCACACATACACACACACTCTCACTCACACACATACACAAACAAACACACTCTCTGTCCCACACAGACACACACGCACGCATACTCTCTCTCTCACTCTCACACGTGCACACACACACTCGCTCATGCGTGCGCGTGCACACACACACACGCGCACGCGCGCGCACACACACACGTGCACAGACGTGTGAATCTATGGGGTGAACTTGTATTTACAGATACATTCTATATTGTTCAAAAAGCACACAATTTATAGGAAGTCAGTCAATGTGGCATTTTATAAATTCCTTCTTTAGGAATAAAACCAGTCTGACTCCAAACCAAAACACAAACAGATTCTAAACAAGGCCTCACACTGAACATGCATTGTCTGACCTGAAATGTCACCTCTTCTTTGCACTGATAAAACCTTTATTTCACTCAGGACAGTGACTTCAAAGGCATTTGGGGATTTACATATACATATTCATCAATTAAAACCTCCTAACTGATTAAATATTTAACAACATCTTAAATTTGTTTAGTACATCCTCATCAGTGGTGTGACCATTTGATCTTTTACTTATAAATTCTGTGTCTGACACTACCTCTCCCACTAACACCTGAAGAAGGAGTAAGTCTCCGAAAGCTTGTGTGATCAAATAAACCTGTTGGGACTATAACCTGTATCGTGTAATTTCAGACCATTCAGTGGATGCTGGCTGTATGCTCAGACCTGCATGCCTCACTTTTGGCAATGCAGCAGTGACCAGGTGGGGGTGGTTTGAGGCTTTAGACTCCCCACAAGGTGCCTTTCCACAGGCAGGTGCCATTGCAAAAGAAGAAGGAGGATCTAGAGGCTGCCACATTTGAGAACTTCTTTCAAGATGAGGTGCATGTAGATAGACACAACATATCATCTCTGTCAGTATCCTGTAGTGGAGGGTTTAAAAACTGATATTGCCAAACTGGATCAGTAGGGGTTAACTGAACATGACAATGAGCAATTGAAGCAAAGTGGGAAAGTACATGAAAATAGGCCTGGTGTAAAAAGCAGCTTGTTTTGGCTGGGAGGTAACTGCAAAACCTTAATTTCTGTGGGAACTATTCTTTTATGTTGTTAACACGGAGCCACCTGGAGATGTTTTCAACTTGTTTTCTGCACAGTAGAATGTCTGGAAAAGTACTGAAAGCACGACGAAACAGTGATATAGCACGTAACCAGAATAGTATTAATATCAGGGACAGAGTTACAAGGAGACGCTGGATAGGCTGAGTCTTTTTCCACTGGACCATAGGAGGTTGAAGGGTGACCTTATAGAGGTTTCTAAAATCATGAAGGGCATTGATAAGGTGAATAGCAAAGGTCTTTTCCCTAGTGTGGGGAAGTTCAAAACTAGGGGATATTATTTTTTAAGGTGAGTGGAGAAAGATTTAAAAGGAACCTGAGGGGCAACTTTTTAATACAGAGGGTGGTCCATGTGTAGAATGAACTGCCAGAGGAAGTGGTAGACAGATACAGTTACAACATTTAAAAGACATTTGCACAGGTTCACAAGTAGGAAAGGTTTAGAGAGATATGGGGCAAACGCAGGTGAATGGGACTAGTTTAGTTTGGAAAACTTGGTCAGCATGGACGAGTTGGACTGAAGGGTTTGTTTCTGTGTTGTATGACTCTATGACTCTATAGTGGACTTTCATCATTGGATTGAGTTTTGCAAGAACAGTGCCATGGAATCTGAGGTAGAGCTTGAGGCTCCAGCCATCCAAAGACCCCAGTGTGAAGTCAAGGCAGTGAGCCTCATTAGTTTGCACATGTATAAAGAGGTTGATGCCAAAAGATTTGCTCATTAGTTTGGATATGTGTTAAGTAGATTAAGCTAATAAATATGTCTTCTTGTATTAATTTTGATCAGACATTAAATAAACTGTTGGACACTTTCAGCCTAACAATACACTTGGTGTTGCGAGCAGAGTCTGAACAAAATGTTTAAGAAAGAGAAAAATACTTCGGCTGGGGGACCATTCCGTATCCCAGAATGGTCCTGTAATGATGGGTTCGGTACGCTAGTGAACCTGTTTGTTGGGCTGGGCCCGTCACAGTCTTGGAGCAAATTCCCAAGGGGCCATGTCAAGAAAGACTGTCTGGAGGAAGTAAGTTTCTCAAAGCAAACCGGGGGTGTCACCCAGATGGCGTTGCTGACCAGCCTCTGTATGTTGTCTCGGGATGTGCGAGAATTAAAGGAGGCAAACGGAACATTGACTGCTGTGCTGACCTCAGCAGAACAGCGGAAGTTTTTTGTACTGTCAGAGACAGTTCAGACTGCCCAGGAAACAGCAGATAAAGCTGAAGAGAAGCAGACTAGTACAGCCTGCATATTGACCACAGTCCAGCACTAAAAGCGAGAAACTTGGAAGATGAATCCGTTGAAAGTGCACTCTTTATTAGCTTCATTCGCTAGAGAGACAGCGAGATATGGAGAGAGAGATATCTTCAATGAGACATTTGATACTGCAAGTGGACTCTGGGTGTTAAGTGTCATTTTGTCATTCCGCTTTTAAAGAGGAGGTACACACTGTGTCAAAGGGTGGTAGGTAGCGAATTAGTTGTGTGAACCTACGAGACATAGTCACGATCTTCCGGGCAGCTTGAAAGATAGCTAGGTGACGGCAGCTACAAGACCTGAGAGATGGACCTCTGAGAGTGGCTGCCCATGAGCAGGACTTGACCGGAAGGCTGGGCTAGAGCAGCTGTTGTTGAATAAAATGTAATAAATCTTTTCTGTCCTATATCTGCTGGTTCTGCAATGCAAATCATTGGATTTAAAACTATTTGTACATCTTACTCTCACTATCAGTAAGAGATAAGCATAAAGTTAAAACCGATCTTGGAAAGAAAACGTCCACAATTGAGGGAGAGATAGAGAGACTAGCTTTTGCGCTTGATCGAGGTAATAAATCTTCTGTATGAATGTGGATTCTTCGAGTGTCCACAAGCCTGGTCATAATTGTTTCTGAAATTGGGATTGATCAAATGACTTAATACAAGTTGCTAGTTCAAGCGCGCAATGGACATTCAACTGAATTTTAAAGGGAAAATACATTTAAATCTTTAATTTTAATTTAAAATAAGAGCCAATGGAAACAGTCTGAGAGGTTTTAATTTGTAGAAAGATTGTTTGGAGAGAAATTAATTGACCACTAATGATACCTGTTGGCCTCAAAACAAAAGAAACCTTTGAGTCTGTTGTCAGTTTTGATATTGGAATAATTTTGAGAGGAAAGTCGAGTATAATCCAGCAAATTACATTTGGGAAAATTGTATGGACATATTTGTAAGAAAGATCAAACAAGCAAAATTTGATAATGCTTGAAACCACACAGTAATAATGTTTGTTTGTCTCTTTTAAAGGTATTGTAAAAGAAAATTTGTTGCATACTCTTGTACAGTAAAGCTTCCTCCAGAGCTTCTAAATCAGGAATAAAGGTAATTAACGGAGTCACACTTAAGAATAAAAGAATGGTGACAGGGAATGGGAGAAAGTGACACAGCATCAAATCGAAATAGGAATTCTCACCATGGAGGTGGTTAAATGGAATATATCTAATGAAATTAAAGTGTAGATGGAATTAGATAATTAACAGTTTTCTCTTGCTGTGTGTTTTTTTAAAGGGAACTGAATTGATCGTTTTGGCCACCACCCGGAACATTGGGACCAGTCGAGAAGGATATACAGCACCCTACACCAACTTTTGATCGTCTAAAAGATCTGTTGAAAGTCAAGAATGCGTAGTATTATCTCAGGAAACAGATGTAAGTGTGCAAAAATTATTGTTTGGAATGGTTTTACATCTAAAATAACAAACGCGAGAGAATGCATGGCGAAAATGCGCTGAAGAACATGCCTTGGAAATATACACCTACATGTCCTGGAAGAGCACAAAGTAAACATAGTTTTAATGACGAGGTGCTAACATGTAATCCATCCAGAGACAGACTTTTTAAAAATTTACCTGTCGGACATGGGCATCGTTGGTTGGGCCAGCGTTTATTGCTCGTCCCGAGTTGTCCTCCAGAAGGTGATGGTGAGCTGCCTGTTGAACAACTGCTGTCCATGTGCTATAGATAGACCCACAATTCTGTTAGGGAAGAAATTCCAGGATTTTGATCCAGTGACTATGAAGGAATAGTAATATACTTCCAAGTTGGGATGGTGAGTGGTTTGGAGGGGAACATACAGGTGGTGGTGTGATTAGTAAGGGATTATGGGGAGAAAGCAGGAGAATGGATTTGAAAAATGTATCAGCCATGGTCGATTGGTGGAACAGACTGGATAGGCCAAATGGCCTAATTCTGCTCCTTTATCTTATGGTCTATTATGGAGTTGAAGATTATTAGATCAACCATGACCTCATTGAATGGCAGAGCAGACTTGATGGGCTGAATGGCCTATTTATGCTCATATGTATTATGGTAGACCTTCAGGATGTTCTAAAGAGTTATGAATACAATAAAGATTATTCACAGTTAGCAAGAAAATACTAGCCAACTTGCACATAACAGGGTTCATGAAATAGCCATCAGACAAATGTCCAGAAAATCTGTTTTGAGTTGTCAGGACAGTGAAAGAATTTTTACGTTTTTCTCTGAATAGTAGAATATACATGAACAAAAGATTGCTTCCTCAACAATACAGTATTACCTTATACTGCAATTGTACTGTGAGCTGAGACAATGTGCAGAATTCTCCCATTTCTTGTTAAAGTGCTTTGTTGAGTGAGATTCATGGCACTTGGTCTGCCATGGCTTAGAGCAACTTTTCTCAGGCAACCTCCCATTCTTCACTTCATTAATTATGCAGGTTCAAGTGCCCATCTTGGGAAATTGTGCAGCTGGAGGCAGAAGTGCTTGCCATAACTGAACCTACTAGTATTCTTGTAGCTGACGCCATATTTAAAGCCCAGCTAACACCACCTTAGGCACTGCAAGCCAGGAACTGCCACTCATAGTGCAATGCTTGACTGTTCTCGCCAAGGACATGGCCCAGAGGAAAGGAACACCCACTCCTCATTTTGCAGAGAGAGACCAGGAAGAGTTGGAGAGAGTGTCACCTGACAACGAGGAGCTGATTGATCTGTGGGGTAGTGGCCCATGATGACAAAGGCTATTTGCTTCTTACAGCTATGTGATTAGTTCTCAGGTAGCTGAATAGCTTGGAGTTAAAATAATAAAAGTGGTATTAGTGAAAAGGAGATAAAATTAAAATAAAGAGTGATTGGCTATTATGTCAAAATGTTACAGTGATGAAGGGACGTGGACTCTGGGGGATTTAATGATTGGCTGAGTGGAAGCGCACATCAGATGACATACAGTTACCCCACCTTCAGTGGTTATATCCCAGTGTTCAAAACAGTAGGTGAAATTGTAATGTGTTAGGTTAGTGTATGTGAAAGAAGGTCAGGTGGTGCAGCAGAGTGGAGTAAGGGAACAACAGGAAAAGGTGGGAAGTGTAAGCAGAAGGTAACATGAAATGAAATGTTTGCTGCTTTACTGAAAGCAGGAGAAGACTTGTTAAATTCTATGGATATTGAAACCCTACAAAATAAGGTTGCTAAGTTTTGGCAACTAGGGAAACTATTAAATTATCTCCTGTATGGACCAAACTATTAACACATACAGACTTAGCAAATGACCAACATGGTTTAAAAGCTTGTTAACATATCACACTCAGACAGACCTTAGTAATGAATGCACTGTAATTTGATGGAACTATTTGGTTTGAACTTCTACTTCATTCCTGTCCTGACATCTGTTGGCTTGGAAATGATTATTTAATCACACACATGCTAACTTAATGCTTAAGCCTAATTTATTAAAGACTCGTTACAATGCCACAGAATGTAATGCTACCTTTCTGGTTTCATATATACGTATCAGCAAATACAGTAGCAGTTTATCACCCTACTTGGGGCATGCTGTGTGCACCTGTGTTTTATATCAAATGGCTGGAGGCTAACAACTAAACTCACCAGGAAGATGAGTATGAACAATGGCCAGAAGGCCTAGTATGCCCCTTCCATTCCCCTACCTTTGAACTACATACATTGCAGCCGAGCAGGGGTACTTGCATATGGAGGAAGTTACTGCATAATGATATAATTGTTTCAAAAAATTGCCCCTAACCACTTGTGTGTGACCAGCACTCCTACTATCTATCTTAATGATAAGACAGAGGACCCACCCACCAACTTATGTAGGTGCAAAATTTATATTATCTATGATTCAATTGGACATAAACTCCACATAATGAAAAAATGGGAGGCAATTACCAAGAATGGCACCATCAATCAATTCACTAGGGTACCTCTGACATTTAAGAAATTGTGGGCTTTCCTTACATAGCATCTTATTTGGCAACAGTACACCATGACTTTTTATGGCAAGAAACTGTCATGATTTACAGCCACAATCAATTGATTCATATACCAGACAATTTTGGTACCCTTAATATGCACCATTGGTGCTCACCTAAAGCTTCAGCCGTACTCTTGCTTTACTGGTACCGAGTTGTTATAATATTGTTAGTTATTTGTTTCTTGTTTTTATGTACCTGTAAACTGTAAATAATACATAACCAACTTGTAACAATTGAACAATATGTATGTGCTTGTATAAGGTTTGATTATCTGTTTTGATGATATCTAAGGGTGGTGTGTAGTGTTAAGCTTAAAAATGGACACCTCCAAATCAAGTCATTAAAGTTTAATCATTGAGTTAATTGAACATGACAATGAACAATTGAAGTAAAGTGGAAAATACATGTATATGGGTCTGATGTAAAAAAAAAACTGTTTTGGCTGGGAGGTATCTGTATAACCTTGATTATCGATGGGAACTATTCTTTTGTGTAGTTAACATGGAGTCATCTGGAAATGTTCTCAACATTTTGTACATTGGAATGTTTGGAAAAATACTGAAAATACGACGAAACAGTGATAGAACACGTAACCAGAATAGTTTCAATAGCAGGGACTTTGTCCCACTTGGTGGACCGGGTTCATGAGACCAGTGCCATGGAATCTGAGATAGAGCTCGAGGTGCCAGCCATCCAAAGTCCCCAGCGTGAGGTCAAGGCAGTGAGACTCATTTTGTGTATGTCCTGTTGTGTATCTCCCATGACTCTTGCTTCTCATTCTGCTGCCTAGCCTGCTCTGCACCTTCTCCTCATTGTCCTTTTCAGATGAGGAATGAGCTACTCCCAAGTCCTCTGGATGCAAGGCCCCTTGTCTGGTCTGCTATGTAATGCAAAGCACAGCAGTTGATTGATTCAGGAAAGCCTCACTGGTGCACTGTATCTCTATAGTGGGTTGAGTAAAGAATCTCATCCTCAGCAGGTTTGCTCAATCATTGCCTGGGTCAAGCCACAGCAGGAATTGTAATATTCCTTGGCTGAAGTGCCAGGGATTCTTGTTAGTGTAATTAGCCAAGTCTTGATTGGGTACCCCTTATCCACTGCATGGGCTGAAACAGTTGTATGCTTAATTTGTGAGGCACCATTAAATTCCATAAATGAGACATAAGTAGCTTCTTAATAAGCTTTGCTGCTTTCAACTGCTTCTATGCAGCACCACAGCTTTACTGCCTCTCCTAGTGTAGGGATATTGTAACCGAGAATTTCCAGTACAAGGTTTTGACAACAGTGCCTCCCTTGTGATTCTAACACCCCTCCATCACCGCTTCATTTCCTGTTCCATCAGCCTCTATTAAATCCTGTCCTATATGGTTGACTCTTTGTGCTTGCAGAGCAACTGGATATGGGCAAGACAACTTGCTGCATCTGAAGAACAAATTTAAAAAGTAGTTTTCCAAAGCAGCAATCAAAAGAGAATGCAGCAATATTTTTATACAAGTAAAACTGCAGCAGTGATCATAAGCTTCTCTGGAGCATTTTCCATTTCTGCCAGAAGTGTGTTAAGAATGGAATTGTTAAGAATGATGGTATATGTACTTTCACTGAGGGTAATACTTTCACATTTGTTCTGAGCGCAGAACATCCAAATTATAAAACACCACTTCAACACAGGATTGTTTCCATAACACTTTATATTTATTTCTATTCCAAGTATCAGGACTCTTTTATAAATCTATACTTAATAAGGCATCAGTTAACAAGAAACATAAATTTCACTAAGAGCATATGAGTAGTTCAAAATATGAGCTGATTTGAAAATGGATATTTTAACAGCACATCTGCATCATTACATATAGAGAGAGAGCTACATACAACTTATTGCTATAGGGTTAAACACGTAATTCTTTGATTGAAAAATAACTAAAGAAGTACACATTCTTAAATGAACAATGCCAACTTATTTTTTGGCTGTGTATTCAATAATTTTATCTATTAAAACTAAGCTTCTCCATGTGTAAAATGTCACAAAATTATTTTTGAGCAATGTGTTAACAATCTTGCATGATGTTTCATCTATGATTCCAGTATGAAAAACTTTAAAGATTGCTGTTTTGGGTAAAGAATATTTTCAACGATAATCCAAGTATTTTAGAAAATATACCTTACTAAGTGAAAACTATCATCTAAGCAATGCTGGCTCAGTAAATCCTGGATCTATCAGTCAGTGTCACTTGTAAATACTTAAGAATACAAAGCATAATTGGCCAAATGCATCATTAGGAACATACCTTATTGGTAAAAAACAAGATTCCTTACGGTTGATTGCTTTCCCTATCATTCCTTTAACTGATACCAAATGAATTCCGTCTGAAGAAAGAGTTGCTACTGGGAAGAATATGAACTTGTTTTTTAGCTTTTGCAGCTTTTGCTTTAGTTAAGGTCAATTTTCATCAACACTTATCTTCGCTTCAGCAGTTGGTTCTATGGCAACTTGCTTGACCGTTGCAATGTCTGCGGAGAGAATCAAATCAATTGAAAGGAGTTTCACAGCACTTAAATACCAACAAAGATTCCATGAATGTGTATCTGAGAGAGAGAGGGAGTGGGAGTGGGATGGGTGGAGGGGGAATTTTGGGGGCGTTGGGGTGAGCATTTTAAAACATAAAGGCAGAGTGTTTTAGGTTTGATATATTGCAAAACTAGAAGGAAAACAGTCTGAGAGCAGACCCCAACCATCCTCAATCTTGCCCACTTCCAGTTTCAACAGAGGTGGAGCAAAGGGTCGGTAGCTAATCACTTCTCAAAGACAAGTTGTTTATTTAGATATAACAATGAGACTGTATGCCTCAGGTTATATTCCTACTTCTCTTAGGAAACATGGCAGCTAAAGGGAAATTAGGGAACTGGAAATGGAAAAGATGGGCACCTTTCCAGCACTGCTTATGGACAGGGAGAATATGAGAAGTAGTGCTTTGCCCTGGTCCCCAAGTTCCCCCAAGCAAATCTACTTCCCCTCCTTCAGATTGCCACCCTCTCCTCACCAGCTTGATCCTTATCTCTCTACCCCCACCAGTTCACCAACCTGACACTCTCTAGAGATCCTTTCTTTACTAGGATCACTAACCTCCCCACTGCAGATTCACTGGCCTGCTCCACTCCCAGATCAGTGATTTACACCTTCCCTCTTGGTTAACAACCTATTTCTTCCAGGATAACTGATTTTCAGAGTCACTGACCTCCCTGTTTCATGACCATCAGCTTTCCCATTCCAGGATTACTGACTGACATGCCTTCAAGGTGAGCGACTTCTAGGATCACCAATCAAGTCCACCAGTATGTTACCTCCAGTTCACCACCTGACCCTCCCTCTGATCAATGTCCTCCACCACCGTTGAGGATTATTAATCTCCCCTAAATTCTTGCCCGAAATCCTCCAAGGTTGGACCATTCCCATGTTCCCAGGCTATCATTAGACTCCCTCCTTTCTCTTGAAGTGAAGCTTCATCAAGAGTGTTCCCTGCCCAGAAGGAACCTGGAAACTTGGTCCCTCCACCTTGCCCCACAGGCCCACCCATCCCTGCAAAAGCCTGGGTGAAACCACCTGCCATTGACTGGCTCACCCTGAAGCTATTTGAAGATTGTTGGACCTTTAATTGGGTTGAAGCAGATCTTCCACTACCTTTGGGGAAGAAATCCCATCTCAGAGAGCTTCCCACCAAGCATATCATCAATAGCTCTCCTGTCCCAGCAGCACAACTAGAAGTAGTGGCCACTGCTGGTGGACTGTGTGCAATTTCTGATGAAGGCGAGTACTTGGAACCTGTCCAAAGGTACATGTGGGGTCTCATCAGGGCCAAGTAGGGATGCCTTGTCATGACATATGAGGGCCCAGGATCAATAGTGCAGGGGGAGAGGGAGAATGGTGGGGAGGGTGGGTGGTGTTCAGAAGGTGCTCAACATGGAGGCAGCTCCCTGGCATAGCTATGGTGCCTTCAGGGCCAAATTACCAGTCTCACCTACCACTGGTAGTACCCCAGTGAAGGCAGGAGGCCAATCATGCTACTAATGGTTGAGCGGATGCCTGAAGCCTTCCCTGTTATGGGAAGATAACTTGCAGGAAGAGGTAGGTAACATATATACCACCAGTGGATGGGAATATGAAATTCTGTCTCTCAGCTGTCAAGAAAACTATGCTTCACCTACTTTGCTTTATCAAGAAGAGTGCATTCCATTCAATTGAACCACTTTTGCCATGCTATCCACACACACCTATGGGACCTTTGACATCCTCTGGTTTTGAAGCATTACTGTGCTTGTCAAACATACGCTTGCACACACACACTGGCAGTTGTACTTCTGTGGTATATCTGTGACTTAGTTCATAACAGCTACTGGTATGTAAGATTCTTGAGTAGATTTGTAGCTCCGGTTGTGGTTGTAGTGGTTGGCTTGATTGCCGAGCTGGTTCATTAGTTCGCAGACGTTTCATTACCCTGCTGGGTAACATCATCACTGCAGCCTCCGATGAAGTGCTATTGTGTTTTCCTGCCTGGTATTTAAACTCTGGGGTCCACTGGAATTGGTTACCTCATTTCCAGTTTTTCTTCACACTAGTACTCACTTGTCTCCATTCACAAGGATAAGGAGAACCATCAGTTCAATTGGGACAACACCAAGATCCTAGGACACGCCAAACAGAGACAAGCACGACAATTTTTAGATGCTTGGTTCTCCACCAAGAAGGCCATTAATAAACATGTAGAATTAGACCCTATATATGCATTACTGTGAAGAAAAACGTGAAGTGAGGTAACCAATTTCAATGCACTGCAGAGTTTAAATACCAGACGGAAAAACACAACAGTGCTTCATTGGAGGCTGCACTGATGATGTTACCCAGCAGGGTAATGATATGTCTGCGGAAAAACAATGAACCAGCTTGGCAACCGAACCAACCACAGCAGCTACTGGTACTTTACAGATTGATTTGTGGAATTGAAATCATGCCTTGCAGATGTAAATATGGCTCCAATACTTGTCATATAGCATATTAGATCACCAGTTCAAATTAAAGCCAATATGGTCTCTCTAAATAAAAACAAAAGCATGACAGAATCTAAGTATTTTATATATAAACTGCAACCATAGCAGCAGCACATATGTAGTCTTTAACATGTTAGTGTTATATTTTAGTTTATCAACAGCAACTTACATTGCACCTTTAGTGCAATGAACAATCAACTTCACAGTTGAACGAAAAGGACCAGCACAGTCAGATCAGTAACCTGCTTTGTAAGACCATAAGATATAGGGGCAGAATTAGGCCATTTGGCCTGTCGTGTCTGCTGCATCATTTGATCATGGCTAATATGTTTCTCAAACCCATTCTCCTGCCTTCTCCCTGTAACCCTTGATCCCCTTAGTAATCAAAAGCTATCTATCTCTGTCTTAAATACACTTAATGACTTGGCCTCCACAGCTTTATGCGCAATGAGTTCCACAGCTGAAGAAATTCCTCCTCATCTCCGTTCTAAAGGATTGTCCGTTCAGTCTGAGGCTATGTCCTTGGGTCCTAGTCTCTCCTTGTGGAAACATCTTCTCCACATTCAATCCATCCAGGCCTCTCTCACTATTCTGTGAGTGCACATCCTTCCTTAGATATGGGCCTAAACCTGATCACAACATTCCAAATGCAGTCTGATCCGAGCCTTCTAAGTCTTAGCTGTATATTTATGGTTTTGTATTCTAGCCCTCTTGAAATGAATTCCAAAATTGCATTTGCCTTCCTAACTGCCAACTGAACTTTCATGTTAATCTTAAGAGAATCCTGGACTAGGACTCCCAAGACCCTTGTGCTTCAGATTTCTGAAGCCTTTCCCATTTATAAAATAGTTTATGCATCTATTCTTACCAAAGTGCATAATTTCACATGTTTCCACATTGTATTCCATCTGCCACTTCTTTGCCTATTCTCCTAACATGTCCAAGTCCTTCCGCAGCCTCCCTGCTTCCTCAACACTACCTGTCCCTCCACCTATCTTTGTGTCATCTGCAAACTTAGCAACAATGACCTCAGTTTCTTCATCCAGATTGTTAATCGTGAACACTTGTTGTCCCAACATTGACTTCTATGGAACTTTACTAGTCACTGTCTGCCACCCTGAAAAAGACCCCTTTATCCTTACTCTTTGCCTTCTGTCGATCAGCCAATCCTCTAACCATGCCAGTACCTTGCTCCTAACATCATGGGCTCTAATCTTATTTAGCAGCCTCCTGTGTGGCACATTGTCTTCTGGAAATCCAAATAGATCACATTCACTGGCTCTCCTTTGGTACCTCCACAAAGAATTCTAACAGATTTGTCAGGCAAGATCTCCCCTTGATGAAGCCATGCTGACTAGCCCTATCTTACCATGCAATTCCAAGTACTCTGTAATCTCATCCTTAATAATCTTACCAATGATCGAAGTTAGGCTAACTGGCCTATTATTTCCGGTCGTCTACCTCCCCCTCATCTTAAACGGGGCATTACACTGAGTCCTCTGGGACCCTCCAGGACTATAGGGATTCCTGAAGGATCACCGCCAATGTCTCCACAACCTCCTCAGCTATCTTCTTCTGAACTCTGGAGTGTAGTTCATCTGGTCCTGGCCTTTCAGCTTTCCCAATACCTTCTCCTTAATGCTGGCCACTACATTTACTTTCGTCCCCTGGTTTTCTTTAACTTCTAGTATGCTACTGGTGGCTTCCACTGTGAAGACCGATGCAAAATTCCTCTGCCATTTTGTTGTTCTCTATTACTACTTCTCCAGCCTCATTTTCCAGCAGGCCAACATCCGCTCCTACTTCCCTCTTACCTTTTATATTTATATAAATAACTCTTGCAATCTTCTTTTCTATTACTAGTTTAACTTAGCCTCATATTTCATTTTCTCCCCCCACAACCGAATTGCTCTTTTGGTTGTCCTCTGCTGGTTTTTAAAGACTTCCCACTAATCTTCACCACACTGTATGCTTTTTCCTTTGCTTATATGCTGTCCCTCACTTTCCTTGTCAGCCATAGTTGTCTTGTCTTCCTCTGAGTTTGTTTCTTCTTCTTTGGGATGATTTATCCCCAGAAGCACCTGCCATTGCTGCTCCACCATCTTCTCTTCTAGGCTTGCCTCCCAATCAGCTCTGGCCGGCTCCTGCCTCATATTTTTGCAGTTACCTTTACTCAATTGTAATTCCATTGTATCTGATTCCAGCTTCTCTCTCTTAAACTGCAGGGTGAATTTTATCATATTATGTTCACTGCCCCCAGGGATTCCTTCACCTTAAGCTCACTAATCAAGTCAGCTTCATTGCACATCACCAAATCCAAAATTACCTGTTCCCCAATAGGGTCTACTACAAGCTGCTTCCAGAAATATCTTGTCGGCATTCTACAAATTCACTTTCTTGGATCCACTACCGACGTAACTTTCTCAGTTCACCAGCATATTGAAATCCCCCATGATTAGAGTAATTTCTTACATGCCTTTTCTGTCTCATAATTTATTTTCTGTCCCACATCATGACTACTGCTCATATGCTGCCAGTGCATAACTTCCATTAAGGTGTCTTATCCTTTGTGGTTCCTCAACTCTACCCACACAGATTCTACATCTTTTAATTCTACATCACCTCTTACTATCGATTTAATTTCATTTCTTACTAATAACGTAATGTTGATTCTCCCCCCACCCCACTCCCCATCCACATGTCCTTTCAAAATCCCATCTAACTGTCCTTGCTCAATGCGATTGGAACCATTGTGGGGGAGATATTGTTCAGACAAGGTGTGGATTGTCCTCTTCCAACGAAGTCCTGAAAGCCTTCAATGCATATTTTAATTTCCAAAGAAACCTGATAATTGAACAGGCAAAATTTAGTAAATGGAAGAAGGAACTTTCTTAGTCCATTGTTTCCATTGTTTCTTTTATCAACAACTTTTATCAGTTAGCTGAAAATTGTGCATATAATGATCTCGAATATAAATTAATATGGAACTGCATAGTCTTTGGAATGAAAGATGAGTCATTGTCTGATTCTATGGAATCAGAAGAAGATTTAACACTTATGAAGGCAATACATTTCATAAGACAGTCTGAGTTCAGGAAGAATTATCAAGAAATAATTGCAGAAGGTCCAAGGCTCTGTTGAAGATGCCAAATTAAGTCCATGTAAACCCAAAAGCAGAAAGACACAAAGGCAAAAGTTGAACCAAATGAACCAGTCGGCATTTTGAAATGCTTTGAATGCAACGGGATCAAGCCACAGAAGCATAATAATGACCACCATAATTGTGACAAATGTGACCACTTTAAAAATTTTCTGGACTGAATTTTCTTGGCTGAGTGCAAGGTGCATTGAGTTTTTTGGAGAGTTCTCACCACAGGGCCCAGTGAGATTTCACATCATATCTTACCAAACACTCATTAACTACTTACCTATGTGTCCTGCTTGTCTGATTCTATCCCCATCTTACCATGCAGTGTGTCCAGAACCATGTGCCACTAACTCACCAACAAATGACCTGCGTCCCTTGGGCCCGCACTACATTTAAAATGCCACTGTGCACCTGGACTAGCACTGATATTTAGAAGCTGCCTTGCTCACTCAAAGATGGAGTCAGAAGATGCTGGAAAAGGTGAATATGGCAACATGATTGTCTGACAGGTTCCTGGAGGTCCTGGGTGAAGGGCTGCTGCAAAGGGAAGGACACTGCTTCTTGGAAGACTGCCAGAGGAGGGTGCACCACTAGATCCTGGCAGTCTGGTCTGAGGTTGCCACCTGGTTCAGATAGCTCGGCAATGCAGAGGAACAACCAGCAGTGCTGTATGAAGGTCAATGAATTTCTCCATTCTGCCAGAGTAAGTGCCATGCTCTTCCCTCTGCTACTTCACACTCACTCACTCTGTCTCTGCTACTGTGGCCATCTCCCACCAAGGCTCATGCTCCACTACTCTCACGTTCCCTCACCTGCTTTTAGATCCTGAACTCCCACACCACTAACCCGCCTGTTATCGATGCTGCTTCCTCAGTCCCTTGGAAAACCTCACCACCTTCCCATTATTGACACTATCAGCCATTTCAGCCACTTTCATCAGAAATTAATTCCTCTCTGTATCTTACTTCAGGAGATGACAACCAACAGTAGGGCAGAAAAAGCCTGGGTAGGTGAAGGGGTGCCCAGCCCATTGCAGGAAAAGAACTTTGCACACCACTTCCAACCAATGGCTGTGAAACCTCCTCTCTCTCTATCTTTCTCTCTCGTTCTCTCTCGTGTCTTGCAGGTATGACCAGAATGTTGTGACCTCTGCACTTAAATGGTCAGCTACCCCAGAATCCACCTTTGACCACTGACGATGTGTGTACTGAGACCTCAGATAAAGCATCAGCTAGGCTACTTCCTGCACCAGCTCAGAGGTGGACATCCCAGTGGGAATGTTAGGTTTAAAAAGTACAAGAGTACAATCTGGGTGTGCCCACTGTCATGCAGCATGATGTACACTCCTGACTAAGAACTGCTGAACAGCAAGATAAGCTGCCTTGTTGCATAACTAAACTAATTGGCGCATCAAGGCAAGGCAAGGTAAGGTAGGGCAAGGCAGGAGGTGGATGCTGCAAGGTTCCAGATAGGTGCTAAGTAAGTCAGTGCAAGGAGAGCAAGAAAACGGCCCTGAGATGCAGCCTGGTTCAATGTATGAATTGGGTGCCTGTCCCTGTGTGCAAAGTGTCCCTGCTTCAGCCTTTCAATACTAGTTGCTGGTGCATCCTGTATTGCAAGTCTGTGCACTCAGTGCACTACAATGATGGTTGTAAGGGGTTAGCAAATGCCTTGGATGATGTGTGCATGTGGCTGGTCTGCATGGATTGTGCCCTGAGATGCTGTTTGATGCTGAGAAACATAGAAGCTGTTTGCAACCAATGGTGACCTGAAGTGGCCAGGTACCCGCTCTGATTTCTATTTCGAGATTTTTTGATATCTAGCTTGTTCAGTGCTTTTGGTAAGTTAGGAAGCTGAATATTAATGGTACAATTTATGCTGGTTATAGGCTATAAACAAGCTTTAATGCCCCTAATTAGAAACTTTCTGCTATCTAGCAAGAAACTTTACTTGGCAAATGTATAAAAGGTGTAGCAGGGTGCTCCTGATGTTGAGACGGACCGCGTCAGATTTCTTGTCTGATTCTGACACAAATTGCACCATGGCCCATGCTGCTCAGACCCTTGTAAGGTTCTGCCTACTATTGTTCGAAACCACAAGTAATAGGAGTAAATGGCACCAGAGCTCTAAACCCAACTAGATCTAGGAAATTAGAGAGTGAAGCTGCACATCTGAGGAGAGATCAATGACACAGATAACAAATATTAGTTGGTAAATCCTGATATACACAGATACCAAATTTAAATTGGGCACTGGAGCAGTATTAATGTAATGTTTAATAAGTGACAATGGTTAATACAGAACAAATTAAAACTTTCTTCAATCAAACTTCAATGCCCAGGAGAAGCAAGTTTGAATGTAAAAGATCAGAGTGTGATAAGATTAAAACTTAAAGACAGATAAATAACTGGATTTAAATTTTGCGGAAACAAGAATCTTCACTTCTCAGCAGGAAAGCTTGCAAGGTGGATAAAGTTGCTGAGGATGAATGTAATACCAAATTTAGAGACTTTCCTAAATTATTTTCATGACTGTGTGACCAATCAAGATTGCTAGCGACTTTTACAGTGTCAGTGGGTCAATGCTACTTCAGTAGACTGCTATTTGGAATAGCGCCTGTGTATAATACATTCCAGACATCTATGGCCAATACACGCTAAAGGAAGGCCAGAATAATATTCCATAAGATGACATTCTAATACACAGTTTATCCAAAGCAAGGCAAGGTCGTAGAGGAAATTTTGAAAATATTGCAAGTTGCAGGCCTAAGTGACAAATGTGAATATGCAAAGCTTATGATTAAATTCTTAAGTCACATACTGCAAGCCACAGTATAAAGACTGACCCTCAGAAAAAAGAAAATGAAAGCAATCAGAGAATTCCTGTAATGCAAATAGCATAATAGAAATCGTTAACCATTCTGAGAAAGCCTGTCTTATGCTGTATGAGTTGATATTCTTCCAGAGGAGTGGAATCTTAATTTCTTTATGACCAGCAGGATACCTATCGCCTTGGCCTTTGCCAGCTTTGTTATCCACTACCAGAGTCCTGTGCATAATTGCTGTCCTTCATGGTCAAATCAAAGCTACTGTTTTTTTGATACAACTACAAAAGGCTATAAAAAAATCTTTTGAAGAGAGGCAAAAAGAGAAAAAAAGCATGTTGTTGAAAGGCATACATTAAACAACTTTTTACTGATTATATTGGCATTTTATCAATATTATTTCTATGTACATATATTAAGATAATATTTAATTAAAATATCAGTGTTAAATGTTGTAAATGAGATTTATAAAAAGATTATTCCACATTCTACTCAACTTCTTCTTTTAGAGCCTAAGGCACTGTTTTTTTTTTGGTTCTACAGTAGCCAGCCTGAGGCACTGCATGGTAAAATCCAATCTTACACTTCCCACTGGGAGAAAGTGGATAATAAGCGAAATAAGCTATACTCTCATTCATCATCGTATTTAGGAACCGCAGCTCAACAGATTTCCATTTGTGCTAAAATCTTGAAAATAACACAGAAATACACACTTATCCATTAGTTAACAGATTCTATGTGAAGTATTCTTAGAGATATGGCATTGCACTGAACATCAACATAAAAATCACACAATAAATATAGGTTACACTGAACTACTGAAAAAGTTCAACACTTTCTCGCTGTGAATTTGATTCCTTAGTGAAATTATTCTCTAACTATAAAGTTGCAATGTGTTAATATAACCACTGAAGACAGGTCTGATGGATGGTTAGTGCAATGCTTCCATCACCATAAAAGCATTTAACATTATTTTTAAAGTTATTGTGATTCTTTACTTGCCAATTATTTGTGCTTGTGGGGCACAATGGATTTTTAGGCCCTAATGAGGGTGTCATGCACAGGGAATGGTGAGCTTGGAATTTTGCATCATCTGCCAGCATACCAATTTTATAGGAACACCTCATCCATGGCCAAGGGAATGAGCGATGCAGTGGGAGATGTAAGTGGGTTGGGCTGTTTTCCAGGTCTTTGGCAGCAAAACTAAGAGAAAAGCTGTATTTCATGGGGATTCAGGCAGCTCACCCACCACCATATTCCCAAACTAAACATTTGGTCAGAAACTGACCAAAACCACATCTACCCCAGAACAATATTTTGTTGCATGAACAAACTAATACTGCAACTTCTGCCCATCAGTAGTAGGAAGTCCCGTCTTTCAGGGCTGCCAGTCAATCCAATTAGGATTACACCTCCTTCCTGTCATTTTAAAAACACAAAAATAAGCCCACACATGCCTACCTGCCCATGCCAACTGTATTATAGTGCCAGCAGGGTAATATTAAGCTTTTGGCATTCAATTGTTTATTTACACATGGCAGGTGAACTGCCAATTTTGGCACCCACCCACACTCTGTATTATCGAATTCAGCTTGGAGTGGGTAGGAAGTTGGTGGACTAGCCACCTGACCTATTTTATATGCCCCACTATAAAAAGCATAACCAGGCAGTTTTTAAAATCAGGACTGGAAAATTTTCAACTGTGTTAAATATCCTATGTTATCCTACATTATTTTATATAAACAGGCCATAGCTCTCCAAAATTTAAGCCTTCCAAATACACTTTGGGCATAGACATATTGCACATAGTTGTATTTGTTCAGTAAAACTATTCATCTTGATTGATAACATAAATGAATCCACTGTTCAGAATTGACTCATATTTGATCTTAAAAATGTAAATAATTTAAATGTGACATAACATAATTTCTAATTTCTACTGGTATCTGACCAGCAACTTATAACTAATACAACTGGCACTGAAATATGCATAAAATGTCATCTTGTAATTATTTTTAAATTGTTCAAGGAATATAAAACCATTCTTTGGAATTAATTTGTTCAGTAAAATCCTTTCCATACTCGTCCAATCATCCAGAAGATCTTTCACAATCCATTTGTAAATTTTAATATATTTTATGAAATCCGTAGATGTTAGCATTCAATTATCATTTCCCCAAATTTTCTTTTCTCTCCTCTTGAAATGCTGACTTCACGGGGCTAATTGTCAATGTTGCTGCCTGTGTGGTAATTTGCTGGAATGGGTGACCCTTGTATTATAAAGGTGACTGAATTTTCTTTTCACTGAAATCCATCGCCTGAAAAGTGAATATGTCGCCTGAAAAGGCAGGCAATCCACACTGTTAGACTATCATACAGGTAACAATGTTGAAAATCATTCTTCATGCGTAAACCTAAGGAATTCAAGGCAGCGTACAACCTTGCGATCACTTGATCATAGTCAGAAGAAACCTTGGCTTAACATTTTCCTCCTTAGTGGTACTAAAGCATTTTTAGTAATTCAGGTGTTGTCCCTGTTAAGATCTTAGCAGAGGTCTGAGATCAAATTTGATCTGTATTGTTCAATAAAAATTCTAGGATTCTTTGTGTTTCTTTTACTCGATAAGCTAATGAGAAATCTATCTGCAGAAATTTTAGTAGTGCAGGCAATATTCTGCATTGCAACCCTTGGAAAAAGGAATGATCTCCAGCTTACTTTGAGCCATAACTGTAATAAATGAAAACAATAAAAGAGGCCAAATGATCTGCAACTGATGCTCAGTAAAACATAATCAAGAGTGACTCAGAATGTCAGTATCAACTTAGTCAACATTACACCACCAGTATCTGTCGCATGGCAAAATACACTGTACAAAGACAATTGTTTTAAAACTCACAAACACGCTTTGTTGAATACCAGAACAATGGGGCAATAAAAGTTAACATTAGACTATCAGTACTAATTCATTGTAACAGAAGATTTATTACATAAAAATTATTGTATTCAACATATAAACCTTAACTGTCAATTGCACATGTCCAGATTGTCACTGGCAGCTCAGCACCAACAGGCCATTGGCAAAAATAATCTGTTGAAATGATTATTCCTTCTATGGACATTCATAAGGATAGAGACATTTTGTAAACATGATTACAATGTTGTTACCTATGTATTTGACACAATATACATTCCTGTGTTTTTGGTCTTCACAACAACAAACATTCACTGTTTTTCTGTTTTATATATTATGTATGTACCATGTTTCTTTCTGCACCCTTTTTTGTTTTGTTTCCATTAGTGGTGACCTGCAGCTTTTATAACAAATGTTGGTGTTGAAAACAATGCTTTATTTCCTATCTTTACTGGTTTATTCCTGTCTTGTATAATACCTTTTCATTTATTCTTCTAAGAGCCAAGAGCAAAACCTCCATTGCTAACAGTGATAATAGATGCTAACAATCTGTCCCTGCTAGCACTACTTGATCAGTTGGCTACAGAGCTGCCTTTGAGATGAAGTTTAATGCTGAGCTTAAGCTGCTATAAATTGTTGGATTAAATCTTTCTCTTCACATATCCTTTTAACTTGGGATCCTTTGAAGGCGTACTATGTATTTTTTTGGAACTGTTAACATGATCTTGAAGAAACAAGCAGCTTTATGTATTCTGTGCGAGACATGTTTTGAGTGCATCTGGCTCACCCTACCAAACCTCTTCAATGCTCTCACTAATAAGAAAACAAGATCACTCAGTTTTAATGGTTTTAAGATCTTGATCGAGCCCTTGAGAATGAGTGAACGGAATTCATATTTTACTAATAGTTATACCTTTATTTTTCTGCAGGCCATATTACAAATGATTAAAACAAAGCTTGCTGTGAGAAGTAAAATAATATGCCTTATCCTTCACTACTGTCAGCAAATTTTGACATGTGGGTAATTATTGATTTATGGTTAAAGTAGTGACAGATATACAACATAAATAAAATTAAACCAGATAGTTGAAAACCATTATATGATATTATATAGCGATGTATATTCCTTGGTAGTTCTAGTTAAAATTGTATTAACATGATCAGATCCTGCTAGCTCAACTGCCAATGTTGTTTAAGCCATTACATTATGCATGAGATGAGAGCCCATTTTTGAGAAGTGCCTTTTCATTATTCAAAAGAAGTGCATGAAATGACTGCTGCTGCTTTGCCTTGAAGAAAATCTCTGTCAAACAAATGGGAGAGTCAAATGGGCTGCAGCAACTCAACTACTCATCAATTACAAGAATGTCTGGGAATGGAAAAAAGAGGTTCAAGGGTACGAGGATGCTGTTGTTTGTATAACTGTGGTGCCATAATGTAATTGAGGCTAAATTAGTAACATAGAACAACTTTAACAGTACTTAAATGATACCAAAATACACCAAGCAAATACATGCTGTAGAACCTGAAACTCAACATCTCTAAGTGAAAACTGGGGAAAAATTAGACAGATTTTGGAGGACCATATGACCTGTCTAGTGGCACTTATAAGACGTATGACTCCTTGTTCAGTTGAGTGATTTTTTGTTGATCCTTGTATATTGACTAAAACAGGTAACAAAAGTTTATTTGCATTTATATCACATTTTTCATGACCAGTGGATACCTCAAAGTACATTACAGCCAAAGAAGTGTAGTCACTATTGTAATATTACAAATTTATACACAGCAAGATTCCACATACAGAAGTGTGATAATCTGTTATTGTGAGGTCAATTGAGGGATAAATATCAGCAAGGACACTGAGGATAATTCCTCTGCTATTTATTGAAATAGTCCCATGGGGTCTTTCACATCCATTTGATAAAGAAGACAGGGTCTTGGTGTAGCATTTCATCCAAATGTGGCACATCTAAAAGCATAGCAGTCCCTCTGTACAAAATTAGAGTGGCAGCTTTCACTTCTGTGCTCAATCCTGAAAGGTGGATTTAAACCCAGTATCTTGTCACTCAGAGGCAAAAATGCTTTCAATTGAATAACGCTTAGGATTTAGGCACCTTGCACATGCAAGTGTGAAAATTCCATCTGCTCTGAGTGAAACAGATGTGTGCTTTGCTTTGGATCACTTAGCCTTTATCTGGTCTAACCAGCAGTCCTTAAGGGGGCCTGCTAAAAAGATAATGTTAAATGTAAACCTTAATGTGAATCAGGGTGGAATAGGGAATATCTATGATACCTTCTTCTGCCATATATAGTGAAGCAGATAATGGAATCAAACAAATCTATCTTGTAATATTTCACCAATTCTCCAAACAGTAATCAAGAGTCATTTTTTCACAACGTCACATGTTGGAGAAATACATTTTTTAATGTACTTATCTTAACATACATTTTATTCTTTTTGAGGAATAATGAGAGGTGGTAGAAGGGTTCCCAAACTGATGATTAGATTGTTGAGCCACATTATGAATGCTCCTTTCCATGGTCAACAATCCTGGTGTGGATCTTGAACCTGGAGCTTCTACCCAAAGGAAGGGATGCAACCACTGTGGCACAAGACCGACAAGCTAGAAATACATGATTCGCATACAGGAAATGAGCTCAGAGATATCCATTTCAAAGAATCTCGGTGAAGTGAATCATGTAATGAGAACACAAAATGAATGTAGAAATGTTGGAACTGGTGGTTAATGAATGAAAAATATATAGAGGTCAGCATTCCAGTTGATCCTTTTGAATTGGATTTCGGACTCATGAGCTGAGCTTTGAGATGCTGCCTGAGCAGGTAATGTAGCTGAGTCACATGTGCATTTGCAAAACATTACGGAAGTTCGTTTTGATTCTGTGTTGGAGTCTAATACTAAGTTGTACAACATCTTGAATAAAGGGCTTTCTGTCCTGCAGACTGATATTGAACAACAAACTACTTCATTACATAAATGGAGCATTTCTCACAGAGGCTCCCATTATATTGGAAAATAAGAACAGTAGTAGGCCACTTGAGCCCCTCAAGTTTGTCCATTTAATTAAATCACGTCTGAACTGCATAACAGCTTCTATCTACTCACCTTTGATCCATACCCTGTAATATCCATACTGAACAAAGACATATTGATAACAGTCTTCTTTTTAAAATCATTCATGGGATTTGGGCACTACGTGTTGGGCCAGCATTTATTTCCCATCCCTGGTTGCCTTAGAGAAGGTAGCAGTAAGCTGCCTCTTGAAGCACTACAGTCCATGTGCTATATGTGGACCCATAATGCCACTAGGGAGAGAGTTCCAGCATTTTGACCCAGTGATACTGAAGGAATGGAGATATATTTCCAAGTCAGGATGGTGAGCAGCTTGGAGGGAAACTTGTATGTAGTGCAGTTTCTATGTATCTGCTGCCGTTGTCCTTCCAAATGTAAATGATCGTGTTGAGGTTGGTTGGCTTGCTGAGCTGGTTTGTTGTTGTTCTGCAGATGTTTCATTACCTTGCTGGGTAACATCATCAGTGCAGTCTCCGATGAAGTGCCATTGTGTTTTCCCGCCTGGTTTTTAAACTCTGGATTCCGTTGAGCTGGATTACCTCACTTCCGGTTTTCCTTCGCAACGGAGTGTATATGGGGTCAAGTTCTATGTGTTTGTTGATGGCTTTCTTCATGGAGTACCAGGCTTCTAGGAACTTCTGTGCCTGTCTCTGCTTTTGCTTGTCCCAGGATCTTGGTGTTCGAGAGAGAACCACAAATTTGATTGGGACAACACCAAGATCCTGGGACAAGCAAAGCAGAGACAAGCAAGGGAGTTCCTAGAAGCCTGAAGGGAGAACCACCAATTCGATTGGGACAATACCAAGATCCTGGGACAAGCAAAGCAGAGACAGGCATGGGAGTTCCTAGAAGCCTGGTACTCCATGAAGAAAGCCATCAACAAACACATAGAACTTGACCCCATATACACTCCGTTGCGAAGGAAAACCGGAAGTGAGGTAATCCAGAGTTTAAAAACCAGGCGGGAAAACTCAACGGCACTTCAACGGAGGCTGCACTGATGATGTTACCCAGCAGGGTAATGAAACATCTGCGGAACAACAATGAACCAGCTCAGCGAACCAATCAACCTCAACACCCACAACCCGAGCTACAAATCTACTCCAAAACCTTAAAGTGACCGTGGTTTTAGAGGTGCTGTTTCAGGACATAGAACATAGAACACAGAACATAGAACATAGAACAATACAGCGCAGAACAGGCCCTTCGGCCCTCGATGTTGCACCGCCCTGTGAACTAATCTAAGCCCATCCCCCTACACTATCCCATCATCATCCATATGCTTATCCAAGGACTGTTTAAATGCCCCTAATGTGGCTGAGTTAACTACATTGGCAGGCAGGGCATTCCACGCCCTTACCACTCTCTGAGTAAAGAACCTGCCTCTGACAGGTGCCTCTGCACCTTTTCCAAGGCTTCCACATCCTTCCTGTAATGGGGCGACCAGAACTGTACACAATATTCCAAGTGAGGCCGCACTAGCGTTTTGTACAGTTGCAGCATGACATCACGGCTCCGGAACTCAATCCCTCTACCAATGAAACCTAACACACCGTATGCCTTCTTAACAGCACTGTCAACCTGGGTGGCAACTTTCAGGGATCTATGTACCTGGACACCAAGATCCCTCTGCACATCCACACTACCAAGAATCTTTCCATTGACCCAGTATTCTGCCTTCCTATTATTCTTCCCAAAGTGCATCACCTCACATTTATCTGCATTGAACTCCATTTGCCACCTTTCAGCCCAATTCTGCAGTTTATCCAAGTCTCCCTGCAACATTCTTCCACACTGTCCACCACTCCACCGACTTTAGTGTCGTCTGCAAACTTACTAACCCATCCACCTATGTCTGCGTCCAAGTCATTTATAAAAATGACAAACAGCAGTGGTCCCAAAACAGATCCTTGTGGCACACCACTAGTAACCGGACTCCAGGCTGAATATTTTCCATCAACCACCACTCTTTGGCTTCTTTCAGAAAGCCAGTTTCTAATCCAAACTGCTAAATCTCCCTCAATCCCATGTCTCCGCATTTTCTCCAATAGCCTACCATGTGGAACCTTATCAAAGGCTTTACTGAAGTCCATGTACAGCACGTCAACTGCCCTACCCTCATCCACATGCTTGGTCACCTTCTCAAAAAACTCAATGAGGTTTGTGAGACACGACCTGCCCTTGACGAATCCATGTTGACTATCTCCAATCAAATTGTTGCTTGCTAGATGATTATAAATCCTATCTCTTATAATCCTTTCCAAAACTTTTCCTACAACAGATGTAAGGCTCACTGGTCTATTGGTGAATTTCCACAGTGTATCTTGTCGATAGTACACACTGCTGCTCTTGAGCATTATTTGTGGAGGGAATGAATGTTGTGGATGTGGTGTCATCAAGTGGACTGCTTTATCCTGGATGGCGTCAAGTTTCTCGACATTGTTGGAGCTACGCTCATCCAGGCAACTGGGGAGTATTTCATTACACTCATGACTTGTGCCTTTTGGAGAGTAGATAGGCTTTGGGGAATCAGGAGGTGAATTATTTGCTGTAACATTCCTTGCCTCTGACCTACTCTGATTGCTACAGTATTTATATGGCTAGTCCAGCTCAGCTTCTGATCTATGATAATACCTAGGATGCTGATTGTGGTGGATTCTGTGATGGTAATGCCATTGAAAATTTTTGATTGAATAGTGTTGAAAATGTTAATTTATCAGATTTCAGATGATTTTTTACAAAGTGTTTATAAATATATAATATCCATTACATGACTGCACTCTAATTTTAATATTGAATGCCCTTAGTTTTAATAATGTCCTTCTGCTGCACTCCCCAACCAGACACCCTCTGTATTTCTATTGTATCATTTTATCATTGTAAATTGTAAATCATTTGATGTCCTTCCACCTTATGAACTCAAGGGAATCCAGCTAAGTTCATGTAACATCCATTCATAAGTTTATCGTTTAAACTCTGATAAAATTCTAATGAATTTGCACCACATCTATTTCAAGGACAATTTCTCTTCTCTGGGATATTGTACTCAAAACTGAACTCAAAACTGATCAATGCTTTACATATCTGCACCATGACTTCCTCCCCTGTGTGTTTTAAACTTTTTCAGATAAAAACCAACATTCTATATGTTTTTTTAAACAAACTTTATGCCTGTACACCATTGTTTTTGTGTTCAGGGCAGTACACAACTCAAGAAACATCACTTGTCATATTTTAATAACTAAAGTACATTCCCTTCATCAAAAACAAAAACAGAAATTATTGGAAAAATCTCAGCAGGTCTAGCAACAGCTATGAAAGGAAAGCAGAGTTAATGTTTTAGGTCCAGTGACTCTTCTTCAGAACTATTTTACATTCCCTTTATCTTGAGTCTGTCTCCTTCCTCCCAACTGATTATGAATCCATGTCAGAAGGCTCTGTCCAATTTTGTTTATTTTTGTTTTTAATACTTCTTATCCAAAACCAGATATATGGATGATATCTGTCAACACCCTCTTTCCAACATGTGAGTCACCTCATTGAAAAATTCAACTAGATAAAGCAGGGACAACCTAGCTTTCATAAATCCATAAGTAAAGATAAAATAATCTGATGCTGGAAAACAGAATTAAAGACCAAAAATATTTGATATACTCTGGCAGCATATCTGGCAGCATCTATGCGGAGATATAAAGAATCAATGGTTGGGGTTAAATATGAATCCTTTTCAGAACGCAGAATATTTGAGTCACAGTTGCTTCATGAATCCATGTTGATTATCTTTGATCAACTTATAGTTGTTTGGTTGCACGATTGCTCTGTCCCTGATGATGGATTCCTGTAACTTTCTCATCACTAAAGGTAAACTCTCAGGACTGTTGTATTGAGTTTTCTCCCTACCTGATTTTTTCAATAAAGCAGTGGCATTTGCACTTCACTAATTTAGTGCTGAATCTAGAATGCTTTGAAAAATTATAATTAATACAGAGTAGCTTGGAGTAATCAAATTCGTTACATGCACTTTTACTGTACTATGCTGTAGACACATGTCAAATGACCTTCAATAACTGAAAACATTATTCACATCATTCTTACATGGATTCATCAATACTCAAGATATTGTTTGTTTTGAGGGAAAATCATCATTAATTAGAAAGTAATGTTAATGATATTAACGGACTAATATTCAATGAATTTATCTACTGATATTAAGGAGTCAATTCTCAATGGATTAATGCCTCTAATAAGACACATCTCTCGATATGACAAAGTGGGCAATCCTGTTAACTCATTGTCTACTGTTCAAGAAGCCTGTTTGTTCCTAAAGAGTTTACTGAGGAGTAAAAGTTAGGACAGTACTGGAAAATAATTTAGAAGACTGACTTTTCTCTGCTTATTGATAGAATGAATGACATACTTTATTTATTTTTTCATGCGTTGAGGGTGTTTTTGGGAAGGCCAATTTTTATTACCTATACTTAATTGGCCTTGAGAAAGTGATGGTGAGCTATCTTGTTGAACGGTTGCGCCTTCCTTGTCATGAAGGTACATCAAAAGTCCTGTTAGGAAGGGAGTTCCAAGAGTTTCTCCTAGTGACTGTGGAGTAATATATTTTCAAATCAGGCTGGTGTATGGAGGGGATCTCGCAGGTGGAGTTTTTTTTGGCCTATTGATCTAATTCACAACAACAGTGATACTATCATTGGTTAACATTAGTATACTAAGATTAAAAGTAAGTATTGATGAAAGATACTTATAAAGAAGCAAATGTTATCATTTGCAGGTCTTGACTTGCTTGAAAATTTCTCTCTCCAAGGTGACCTCTGTAGTCAAATTATTGGGGATTTCTTCCAATTTGACAAAGCAAAACAGGGCCAGGGAGGGAGTGAAGGCTTCTTTTTCTTACTTTTACAACACTGTAGAATGTGTTTTTTGGTAGTCTGGTTCATTACAGTAATTCTTGAACTGGGTTGCCTTTCTCTATCTCCAAGATGATAATCTGTCATTTTCCCCATGATGCTTATCAGACTTCTTCCTGGAGTTCTACTAAAATGGTGGCTCACAGTCTGCCTTACGTGGAATAAAACTTAAAAGAGTTGCTTTCTTAACTTTACTGAATCATTGGTCCACAAAGCAAAGTAGATTATGTTGGAATTCCCTTTAAAATTGCTGAGATAACATAGCAGATCATTTGCTTTTTTTTAGCCATAGTGAATCAACATAAGCAGTTATGTTATTTCTGGGACCCATCTTGTAGCGTTCAGTGTTCAATTTTAAAAAAACTGACTAGCCTTCCTTACTATGTTTTACGTATAATTATACGGCTATGACACTAGTTGGAAAAGGTTAATTTGAAACAAAAACAGAAATTGCTGGAAAATCTCAGGACGTCTGGCAGCATCTGTGGAGAGAAATCAGGGTTAACTTTGGGTCCAGTGACCCTTCTTCAGAAGGGATTTTTCTCTACTGCTGCCAGACCTGTTAAGATTTTCCACCTATTTTTGTTTTTGTTTCAGATTTCCAAAATCTGCAGTTCTTTCAGTTTTTTGGAAATGGTTATTGCCTTGCATTTGTGTGGTGTAAATGTTATTTGCCTAAGCCTGAATGTGGTTTGGGTCTTGCTGCAAATGTACATGGACTGCTTCATTATCTGAGCAATTATAAATTACTGTGCACCGTGTGATCATCAGCAAACATCCTCACTTCCAACATTAGGATGTAGGGAAGATCACTGATGAAGCTCTAGAAGATAGTTGGTTCTTAGACACTGCCCCAAGGCATTCCTATAGTAAAGTCTGGATGTGTCCCAGTCATTGGTCCCAACGAACAAAACCAACTTCCTTTGTGCTAAATATGAGTGTAGCCAGTGGAGAGATTTTCCTTGAGAAGATGAGGCAAATTAAGATGACCAACAAAAACCTGTGACTTAAATGAAAGAAAGGCTTCTATAGTTTGAAAAGTAATGACTATTACCGAGAGGAAAGTTCAATGACTGGTTTCAAAGAAAACAATCATACAAAGAGCAGCTAAATGAATGATCAGTTAATTTTATTTGGCTGGAAAAAATTTAAAGCAGTAATGACTTTGGCAATTAGTGGTTTTAGTATTATTCATAGTCCATAGCACTGTTCTACAAGATAGCATGGTTGAATGATAGCATGGTTAAATGATAGCTTTCCTGCTGCATTCAGCCTCCTCATGCAATGCTCCAGTATGATCACATTAAGGCGCCTGTAAAGCATCTCAATTTAATAGGATTGTCACCCAACAAATTTCTGACTCTGAATCTGTGAGCAAATGTTAGGAAAGTGACCAAAGTGTCTGGCTGCAATTGTACAGGGCCTTGGTGACACTGTGCTGTGTGCAGTTTACCTCTCCTTATCTGAGAAAGGATGTTCAAGCCATGGAGGTAGTGCAACGAATGTTTACCAGACTGATTTCTGTGAGGGTAGGAGTGAGATATGAAGAGAAACTGGATCAGTTAGGATTATATTCACTGGAGTTTAGAAAAATATGTGTGATCTCATAGAAACTTATAAAATTCTAATAGGGCTGGACATGGTATACACAGGAAGGATTTCTGATGACCAGTTGGTCCAGAACAAGGAGCACAGCCTAAGGATATAGAATAAGCCATTTATGATTGAGATGAGGAGAAATTCCTTCACCTAGAGTGTGGTGAGCCTGTGGAATTCTTTTCTGCAGAAAGTGAATGAGCCAAAAAAAGAATTAGATATCATTCTTAGGGCTAAAGAGATCAAAGGGTATGAGGAAAGTTCGATGATCAGCTATGATCATATTGAATGGTGGGGCAGGCTTGAAGGCTTACTCCTATTCCTATTTTCAATGTTACAAAAGCTTGGCAAAAGAAGGAATGGAATTTTAATGCAATGTTATTAAGGAGGAAGGAGAGGTAGAATGGCAGAGAGGTTTAGAGGGAGTGGATTTCTACAGTCTAGGGCCTATGGAGCTGAAGGCACAGGTGACAATCATGGAGCAAAGGGAATCAGGGATGCACAATAGGCTGGGATTAGAAAAGTGCAGACAAATTAGAGAATTGTTGGCTAGGAGAGTGTCACAGATATAGGGATGGTTGAGATGTGTGGTTGGAGAGGTTTGAACTGATGACATTGGATGGGCAGTCATTACAGATTGGTGAACATGACTGAGATAGGCGAATGGGATTTATTGCATGATAGGATATATTACAAAAGGTTTGGAGCAGTACAAGTTTGCAGAAGGCACAAAGTTGGTCATGATTGAATTGGAATAGTTTACGCTAAATACAATAATGACATGAATGAAGATTTCAGCAATAGATGGACTGAGGCAAGAAAAGAGCTGACCAATGGCATAGATGATGTAAAGAGAGTACTGGTGATGAAGAGAAATTGGGGTCAGCTCATTTTAGGGTCAAATAAATGTCAAGATTGTGAATAGTCTGGATCGGTGTTAGGCAGTATACAGGGACAGAGAAGTTTAGGAATGACATCTTGTGACGGGGACCTAAGACAATGGCTCCTCATTTTCCAAATATTTAATGAGAAGAAATTTCTAGTCATTCAGCACTGAACAAGCAGCTTACCAAATTGGAGGTGTCATGAGAGATGATGATGAGGTAGAGCTGGGTGTTGTCAGTGGAACAAGTAGAACATGATATATTTGTAGGAGTTAGGCTTTGGAGGCTGGGTGGGGACGAATAAAAGGGATCATGATAAGACTACAATTCTATATTTATGGAATATAAGAAACTGGAATTTGGAGCCATTTGGATATTGCTGGTTGAAAAGACTTTATTATGTGATTTCTTACAACTGAAAGTTAATAAGTCAAAAAGAATTTTGTTTTTAACAGCTGTTTACAAAAAGTCAAATGACTTTGGAGAAGCAAAACTTGGATAAGATACATCTTATTTCTTTAATTACTAGATAAACTTGTGGAAGTGACTCAATGTTGAAGGTTATCAATCGATAGCCTCTGGGCTGCAATTACTACATTTTTTCAGTAGACTGTCTTGGGTCAGTTGAAGTAAGACCTCAAAACAGGAAAGGCCTACACTTGACTTTTATGAAAAACAGCAGAAAATCTTGAAGCAGAATTGGCAAAGACCTCTTTTAGCTGAATATTGTAAGAATCTGATAAAGTTAAATATCAGGATTTCTGACTAACTCTCACTTGAACTGGTCTAATTTGAATGTTTCATGATTTTATAACTGTCAGCTTGTGAAATCAATGACTTGAAACTGATTATTACAGGAGCAGAATTAGGCCAATTAGCTTATCTTGTGTGTTCCACTTTTTGCTCATGGTTGATACATTTCTCAACCCCATTCTCCTGTTCTTTCCCCTAAGCTTTGATCCCCTTACTAATCAAGAACCCATCTATCTCTGTCTTAACTATACTCAATGCCTTGGCCTCTACAGCACTCTTTTGGCAATGAGTCCCACAGATCCATCACCCTCTGGCTGAATAAAGTCCTCCTCATCTCAGTTCTAAAGGGTTGTCCTTTCAATCTGAGGCTGTGCCCTCGTGTCTAGACTCTCCTACTGGTGGAAATATCTTCTCCACACACAGCATGGTGGCTCAGTTAGGGCGGCACGGTGGCTCAGTGGTTAGCACTGCTGCCTCACAGCGCCAGGGACCCAGGATCAATTCCACCCTCGGGCGACTATCTGTGTGCAGTTTGCACGTTCTCCCCGTGTCTGCGTGGGTTTCCTCCGAGTGCTCCAGTTTCCTCCCACAGTCCAAAGATGTGCAGGACAGGTGGATTGGTCATGTTAAATTGCCCGTAGTGTTCAGGGGTGTGTACATTAGGTGGGTTATAGGGGGATGGGTCTGGGTGGGATTCTCCGAGGTTCAGTGTGGACTTGTTGGGCTGAAGGGCCTGTTTCCACACTGTAGGGATTCTATGATTCTATGATTCACATCCACCCTAACCAGGCCTCTCAGTATTCTGAGATATCAAGGTGTAGAGCTGGATGAACACAGCAGGCCAAGCAGCATTAGAGGAGCAGGAAGGCTGATGTTTCGGGCCTAGACCCCTCTCAGTATTCTGTAAGTTTCAATGAGATCCTCCCCCATCCTTCTAAACTGCAGTGACTACAGACCTAGAGTCTTCAACCAACTCCTCTTGTGACAAGCCTTTTATTCCTGGAATCATTCTTGTAAACCTCTTCTGGACCCCCTCCAAGGTCAGCACATCCTTCCTTAGATACAGGGCCCAAACTTGATCACAATATTCCAAATGCGGTCTGACCAGAGCCTTATACAGCCTCAGCAATATATTTCTGCACCTGTGTTCTAGCTGTCTTGAAATGAATGCTGACATTTCATGCGCCTTCCTAACTGCCAAGTGAACCTTCATGTTAACCTTAACAGAATCCTGAACAAGGACTCATAAGTCCATATGTGCTTCAGATTTCTGAAGCACTTGTCCATTTAGAAAATAGCCTACGCCTTTATTCTTCCTACCAAAATGCATAATCTCACATTTTCCTAATTGTATTCCATCTGTCACTTCTTTTCCCACTCCTCTAGCCTGTCCAAGTCCTTCTGCAGCCACCCCATTTCCTTAACACTACCCGTCTTTGTGTTATCCACAAAACTTGGCAAAAATGTTCTCAGTTTCTTTGTCCAGATCATTAATGTATAATGTGAATAGTTCTGGCCTGAACATGAACCCCTGCTGAACTCACTAGTCACCAGCTGCCATTCTGAAAAAGATCCCTTTATTCCCACTCTTTGCCTTCTGCCAGTCAACAAATTGTCTATTCATGCCAGTACCTTGCCCCTACACCATTAGCCCTTATCTTATTCAGCAGTCTCCTCTGTAGCAACTTGTCAAAGGCATTATGTAAATCCAAAAAATTGTAGATTATGTCCGAGATAGTAAGAACTGCCAATGCTGGAGTCAGAGATAACACAATGTGGAGCTGGAGGAACACAGCAGGCCAGGCAGCATCATAGAGCAGGAGAGTTGACGTTTCAGATCGGGACCCTTCTTCAGAAATGGGGGAGGGGGAAGGGAGCTTTGAAATAAATAGAGAGGAGGGGTGGGGCCGGGGAATGTATGTGGGATGGTGACAGGTGAGTACAGGTAGGGAGTAGTGGGGATTAGTCAGTGAGGTGGGAGAAGTGGATAGGTGGGAGAGAAGATGGACAGGTTGTGTCTGGACAGGCTGTGTCAGGTCAAGGAGGTGGGGTTGAGAGGGAAGGTTGGTGATGGGATGAGGACAGGTGTGGGGAGATTTTGAAACTGGTAAAATCCACATTTAGACCATAGAGCTGTAGGCTCCCAAGGGGGAATTCGAGGTGCTGCTCCTCCAGTTTACGGGTGGCCTCATTGTGACACTAGAAGAGGCCCAGGATTGACATGTCACCCAAAGAATGGGAGGGGGAGTTGAAATGGTTCGTGACTGGAAGGTGTTGTTTGTCTTGAAAAGAGCACAGGTGCTTTACAAAGTGGTCTCTGAGCCTCCGCTTGGTCTCACCGATGTAGAGGAGGTCACACCGGGTGCAATAGACCACATTGACAGATGTGCAGGTGAACCTCTGTCTGATGTGGAAGGGTTGTTTTGTGCCTTGAATGGAGGTGAGGGGGGAGGTGTAGGAGCAAGTGTAGCACTTCCTGCAGTTGCAGGGTTAGGCGCTGGGGGTGGTGGGGCTAGTGACATCTATTTCAAGCCCGCAGATTCCCACAGCTACCTAGACTATACCTCCTCTCACCCACCTTCCTGCAAGAATGTGATCCCTACTCCCAATTCCTCCGCTGTGTCTGCTCCGAAAATGGGGAATTCCACTCCCGAACATCCCAGATGTTCTCTTATTTCAAGGACTGCAACTTCATTTCCTTCGGTGGTCGAAAATGCTCTTGATCACATCTCTTGCATTTCCTGCACCTCTGATGTCACATGCCCCCCCAACAAAAAAAAAAGACAGAATCCCCCTTGTCGTCACATAATCTCCCCTTGATGATGTTGTGCTGATTCAGCCCTTTTTTACAATGCACTACGAAGTACTCCACAATCTCATCCTGAATAATGGACTCAATGACCGAGATCAGGCTCACTGGCCTTTAGTTTCCTGGCTTCTGCCTATCTTCCTTCTTCAACAGTGATGTTACATTAGCCATTTTCCAGTACTCTGGCACCCTTCCTGACTCCAGGGATTCCTGAAAGATCATCATCAATGCCACTACAATCTCCTCAGATATCTTCTTCAGAACTCTGGACTGTAGTCCTTCTGGTCCAGGTGATTCATCCACCTTTAGACCTTTCAGCTTCCCCAGAACCTTCTCCTAAGTGAGGATCACTTCACTCACGTCTCTTGAGTCCCCTGACTCTTTTCAACTTCTGGTGTGCTGCTTGTGTGAAAAGTGTGCAAAGTGTTGCAATGTACCACTCAGTTCCTTCACCATTTCTTTGTTCCCCGTTACTCCTTCTCCAGCTTCATTTTCCAACAGTCCAATGTCCACTCTTGCCTTGAGAGAAATCTTCCTTTATTTTTAATCCTTGGAGGTCAGACCCATGACCTCACCCAGATGTTGTTTCATTTGTCATCTTGTTAAAAAAGAAATCATCTCCAGAGAATTGTATGTCAAGTCTTGTCATTTATGATTGTGTATACTTTGGATTAAAGAAATATAATTTAGTTCTGAATGGTAGCTTAGTTGCTGGAATAAATTTGTTTGAAGAGTCAAGGCATTTTTGAGTTCATTAAAGTAACCTGGTGAAAGTGTCTTTGTTTTAGACAACAGCAAATAAAATGAAGCAAACGGGCTAGTTTGGCAATACAATAAAGCATTTACACTTTTGGTATGGATTGTGGACTAATGAGGCTTCATTATTGGTGCACTGTTCCTGTCATAGTCAGAACAACATTTGGGGACTTGCTCTGGAATGGTTAGACACAGACATGAAATTAGATCGAAAAAGATTGTATAAAGATAAGATGGCCGTGTAAGCAGTCTAAACATTCTTAAAGCTGGAGGAAGTATCCTTGACACTTTACAGAATTTAATTAAGGCCAAGCTAATAGAATTGTTAAAGGATTTAAGAAGGGAATTTCTAGCAAAAATCTAAGAAGGCAGTGATAATTGGTGTGCTGGCATAGCATTTGGGATTCTTATAAATACTAAAGGGTCCATGTACACCAAGCACATGAATCATTTGAGTTGTTGAGTTAAAACAGCTTGAGCATGAGAAAGAAGTAAAACAACTTGAAATAGAAAAGGAAATAAAAGTTAAAAGACTTGAGCTTGAAAATAAAGAAAAGGAGAAAGAACTTCAGACGGAGGAAAAAGTAAAATCAAAAAAGAGAGAATTTCAGAGAGAAGAATATGAATAAAGAAAGAACTATAACCTAAAGTCCAGTGATGAAATGTTTAAATTTGTGTGGGTCATGTAGAAATTTTTGAGAAAAGAATGTGGGGGTATTCAATATTTTATTCAAAAATGTAGCAAAACAAATTAAGTTGTCAGGAAAACTGAAAACTGTCCATGCAGGGCAGGTTAACAGATAGAGTACATGAGATTCTTGCATTACTGTCCAGCAAGGTTTCAATGAATTCTATTCCTATAAAAAAGACTACCCTTGATGAGTATAAGTCAGCTCCAGAAGACTACAGACTAAAGCTTTGAAACTTAAGGAAGCAGCCTGGAAAGACCTACATTTAATTTGGAAAGGTAAAGCAAAGAAAGTTTGACCATTGCATATGGGCATTAGGGGTTAGAATCATGTCTGAAGCTGTCAGTGAAATCAGTCTTTCCGAATAATTTAAAAATACACTGTCTCTAGTGATTAGAACTTATATTGGAGTCCAGAGGGTTGCAAAAGCTAGACAAGTAGCAGGGATGGTTGACGATTATGAGCTGATCCATTAAATTCATTTTCTTTTTCTATTACCTCCAAAAACACGAAAAAGATTGAAAGTATAAAAGTGAAAGGAAGACAAGTAGCCAAGATAAAGAAGGCACACCTTGGGAATTCCTCTTCAAACTGCAAAGGTAGGTTCTGATTGTGGAAGTCAGAATCAAAGCTTTAAGTATTTCTGTTGTAATTCTGAAAGTTGTGTGGGTAACCCATGGGACTTATTGGGCTTTATAAGAGTGAGTGAGGGAAAGGAATTCAGAAAGAAAATGCTACAGATCAAACTGAAGCTTTAACTACAACTATGAGACCAAAGGTAAACACATGCTGCAGAAGTGAAAAATGTGGCTGAGGCTACCTTAAAAAAGTTTTTTTTATCAAAAGGAAAGGTCTCTTTTCATCAAATGATGTGGCTAAACCCAAAGCTATATTAAGAGGGATACAGGAGCTACATAAATTCTTTTGCTGGTGAAGAACCTAACCTTTCCTCCAGAGGGTATATTCATAGAACTTTCATAGAATCCCTACAGTGCGGAAGCAGGCCATTCGGCCCAACAAGCCCATACTGACCCTTGGAGCATCCCACCCAGACCCATCCCCATCCCCTATAACCCACCTAATCTACACACCCCTGAACACCAAGGGCAATTTAGCATGGCCAATCCACCTAACCTGCACATCTTTGGACTGTGGGAGGAAAGCAGAGCACCCAGAGGAAACCCACGCAGACACGGAGAGAATGTGCAAATTCCACACAGTCAGATGCCCGAGGGTGGAATTGAACCCGGGTCCCTGGCGCTGTGATGCAGCAGGACTAACCACTGAGCCACCGTGCCAAAGTTTTAATAAACGGAATTAATAGAGAGTATGCATCCATTCCTTTGTATCACCTGCATTTTGAGTGTGATTATTATTGGACAGTGGAAGTCAGAGTTGTTCAGAAATTACTAGTGGATGGATTAATGTACTTCGAGATGATGATTTGGCCAGAGTGGACGTTGCCCATAGTCACCGAAGTCTGAATGAGTTAAAGAGATTGAAGATACAAGACCAAGTTCCGGATTTTTTTTATATGTGTAATGACCAAAGCAATAGCTAAACAAAGTCCATCACCTGAGGTCAAATTAATACCAGGTGGGTTAGAGTAGCTGAAACTTTCTTTAAGGATGGGGATAATTGAAAAGAAATGTGTAGCAAGTCTTTAATTGACGCTCAACAAGCAGAATTGAAGTTAAGCAAATTTGCACAATCAGACTACAGAGAACCTGAGACCAAAAGAATTCTGGAGTATTAATGTTAAAAATGGAATTCCTATGAGGATGACTCCACATCCAGATGAAGAATGGATGATTATTCATCAGCTGTTGGAGTTCTGTAAAACATGCCATCCATGTCAGGTAATGGGAAAACATCAATACATAATCTGTTAATACCCATACCAGTTTTTGAAGAACCATTTACTAAGAACCAATCAGTAAGATGTTTGTAGGCTGTGTAGGTCCATTACCAGAAACAAAAATGATATCAGTATATCTTAAAAGTTATCAATATAAGAACATGATTTCCAGATTTCCTTTGATGGTCACAGCTAAACTCGGGGCAGAAAAATTAACTCAATGTTTTATTTATTATGGACTACTAATAGAAATACAGTTGAACATAATAAGTAAATGGGGTATAAAACAGTTGAAATTTATAACATATCATACACGAAGACAGGGAGCTTTAGAGAGATATCGTCAGACTCTCAAAACAATGATTAAAACATATTTTCACAGATATCCTCATGACTGGGATAAAGGTCTGGAATTTCTGTTATTTGCTGCCAGAGATTTCCTAAATTAATCTACCGGGGTTAGTCATTTTGAATATCCGGCCCATGGAGTCATGGGGTTTGACTAACAGTACATTCCTTCCATCAGACTTGTAACAGTAGCGCATTGGGAGGTGGGGTTGCCTCCGATGCACAAAGCACACATCAAATGATATGCACCCCTTTGCTTCTTGCCTTTTGCACAAAATTATTTCAAAAATTGCCTTCTCACTGTTCTGTGCGTGCCCATGCCAATTGAACATTGTATGATCCGCACAATATTTGGATGAATTGGAAGAACAATTTTATTGTCTGCCTGCCTGCCTACTGTTTTATGGGGATGGATCAGCATGGGCAGGAAAAGGGTGAGCTAGTCACCCACCATATTTTACATGCTACCTTGCCAAAAACATGTCTGGTGGAAAGGGCTGATGCGTGGGAGCTATAAAATCAAGCCCAGGAAATGGAAGTGGTGTACACTTGATGACCCCTTTAGCTTGATTCATCATCCAAATCTTCATGACTGATCTTGGACTTCCATTCCACTTTTTCACCCACTCCTATATCCCTTGATTTGCTGACAGACACCATTTTAATGTAAGCTTTCTATAATGCAAAGTCCTTTTTCTCCCTATTTTAAGAACGCTACAAGGATTTTGTGATTGTAGGCTTAGCAGCATAAGGCGTACTAAGGCTTGAAATCATGGTAGAAAATTAGTTACAACTGAAAGTTCTACAAACAGCCCAATTTTGCGGACAGTGATGAAATGGCTGTTCTTGAAGAACACTGCTCACTAAAATCTAATGATCTCGGCGGCATTGTTTGTTCTTTTAAAAAAATGCATTTAAATATGGTGCCAGGTGAAGGTGATGGCCTGGTGTCCAGAAGCAATGATGTTAGCAAGCAAAAAAGCCATTAATTGCATTGAAGTAATCACTTACAGCAAACTAGAAGGTTAAAAAGAACATAACATTCTTCCCCCTTAAATAACTAGTAATTAAGAAACCAATTTAATAAATGATTAATTTTAGTTAACTATTAATAAGAAACTATTACAAAAACTTCTCAAAAAGTGAATTTTAAAAAACAATCATGGAGAAATTTGACATTCTACAAACATAAAATTAGCTTCATAGGATCAGCGAGAATGTTTAACAATATTTATGAAATTGGTATGCCATTAAAAACCTAGTTATGCCTCATTCAACAAGATATAAATTTTTCCATGAGTTCTGACACTGAGGCTAACAGAATAATAGAGGAATTCCTCATCAATTCTGTTGATTTCTGTGATTGAAATCTGGGTTGCATCAACATTGCTGTTTGTTATCTGCATCAATGATTTGCATGAGAACATACAAGGAATGATTAGCAAATTTGCAGATGACACTAAAATAGGCAGTATCATGAACAGTGAGGATGGTTATCAGAAATTGGAGTGGGATCTTGATCTGCTGGGGAAGTGGGCCGAGAAATGGCAAATGGAGTTTAATTTGGATAAGTGTGATGTTGCATTTTGGAAAGTCAAATCAAGGTAGGCGTTTCATGGTGAATGGTAGGGCTTTAAGGAGTTTAGTAGAATAGAGGGACCTTGGAGTTCAGGTGCATGATTCTCTGAAAGTGGAATGACAGGTAGACAGGGTGGTGAAGAAAGCTTTTGGCACACTGGCCTTCATCAGTCAGGGCATTGAGTATAGAAGTTGGAAAGTTATGTTGCAGTTGTACAAGACGTTGGTGAGGCTGTACTTTTTCGAGTATTGTGTTCAGTTTTGGTCACCTTGCTATAGGAAAGATGTTATTAAACTGTAAAGACTGCAGCAGAAATTTACAAGGATGTTGCCAGGAGTCAAGGGACTGAGTTATAGGGAGAGGTTGGACAAGCTAGGACTATTTTCTTTAGAGCATAGCAGGCTGAAAGGGGATCTTATAGAAGTGAATAAGATCATGAAAGACATGGTTAGGGTGAATGTACTCAGTCTTTTTCCCAGGGTCAGGCAATCAAGGACTAGAGGGCATCAGTTTAGGGGTAAGGGGGAAAGATACATGGAAATGTGAGGGGCAACTTTTTTTACACAGAGGGTGGTACGCATATGGAATGAGCTGCCAGCAGAAGTGGTTGAAGTGGGTACATTAACAACATTTAGAAAGCATTTGGCCAAATACATAGATAGGAAAAGTTCAGAAGGGTATAGGCCAAGTGAGGGAAATCGGGTTAGCATGGATGGACATTTTGGTCGGCATGGACCAGTTTGGGCTGAAGGGCTTGTCTCCGTGCTATAGGACTCTATGACTCTAACAGTCTATTTTCTAGAGAAGCAGACTATTACTGATAGCAACTTCTGTTTTTCATATTAGTCAGTGCACATGCAGACTTCAGAAGTTACAGTGGAGTAATGATGTTAAATGACAACAATTCTATTCTTATTACCACTGCAAAATCCTGGACAATGAGTTATGGCTAACTTCAACATAGAGTGTAGGGAGGAGTGTATTATATTAGATGAAATATTTGAAGGTTAGAAACAACAAGAAATGAAAAACTGAAACAGGTACTAGATATAGCTTGCGGAGAAATAAAAGGTGTAGAGATTGTACAATCAAGGGACCAATTGCTTAACAGATCATGCATTTTTATATTTTTAGTAGAAGCATGGGCAATATAGAGGAGAAACCTCCCAAATACATGAGGAGAATTTAAGTCTTAATTGGATGCAGCTTAAGCAATAAGCACAAGTTCGATATCAGATCAGAGGAGATAGTGTATCCAAGAATGTTGGTAATTTAAGAGAATTAAGGGTCAGCAGCACAGCCTGCTTTGATTTCTTTCCCAAGAGCCATAAACAGGACTGCTGTTGCATACCCATGTTTTATCATGTTCTTTCCTCACAGAACCTATACCTTCTGACTCAATTTATTTTTTCCCCTTATCTAGTCTCTCTGACCTACATCTACAAATCTTTCAACATCCTCCGATACTTTAACAGTTTCTAGTTTTGTGGTGTTAACAATATATATTTTTCAATAGGCATCCAGTTTCTGAAAACTTCTAACAGCCACTATGACAACTTTCAGGCCTTCTACTACTTCCTCTTGATGGAGGTACAAGCAGTCCCCATCCTCTGTTAGTGTTATCTGCTTGGATGAACTTCTCAAATTGAATACTTTTCCTTTGAATTTTTTCTTCCAAATTGACCATCTGAAATTTGAAAAAGTTATCAACTTAGCATTAATTTTCCAATCCTTTCTTGCCATCATATTATTCATTGCTGACTCTTTCCCTTCCTAACTTATCTAGCCTCAATTCTGTGGACAGACTGTCAATAAATAGCTACTAGAATCCCAGTGATTTCCAGAGCTATCTTAACCACAATTCATCCTAATCTACTTCCTGCATTGAATCTATTCTATTCTCCCAGTTTTTCCATCTCCATCCCATGGGCTCTGACATTGTCACATTCTGTACAAGTCCTTGTGATTTTTTTCCTTTTCCCTCAAACAAGATTTCCCCTCCATTGTGGTTGATGGGGCCCTCCACCATGTTTGTGCTATATCCTGCTCTACTGTGAGTTGTTCAGTCGATCTTATGGGTGCTACACACTGCTGCCACAGCGCAGTGGGTGAAGGAATGAACGTTTGCAGCAGTGAGTTGGTGACAGTCAGGTGGGCTATTTTGTTGTGCTGTCTTGAGTGTTGTACATTCTGTCTTGTTGGAGATGGCCATTACCTGACATCTGTGTGGCACGAATGCTACTTGCCATTTGCTACTTCAAGCTCAGGTCCTGCTATGTGTGGGCAATGAGGGCTTCATTTACTGAGAAGTTGCAATTTTGTTACATTGAATACCAATCATCAGCAAACATTCCCATTTCTGACATTATGAAGGAAAGAAAGCCAATGACAAAATATTTGAAGGGGCTTTGGCCTAGGATATTGTCAAAAGAAACTTCTGCAATGACATCCTGGAGTTAGTAAGATTGGGTTCTGGCAACCACAATCATCTTCCTTTTTGCTAGGTATGATTCTAACCAGTAGAATATTTCTCTCTGATTTTTATTGATTTCAATTTTGCTAGGGCACTTTAATGCCACATTTAATCAAATGCTGCCTTCTCACCTCACTTCTGCAAGTCAGCTCTTTTGTTCATACTTTAAATGAGGAATTAATGAGGTCTGCAACCAAGAGGTACTACAGAACTCAAACTGAGTATTTGTCCATGACCCATCGTAACAGTCATCATTCTTATTTCTTCTAGGCTGATTTCATCCTCAAAGTTCTGTTTTCCACCTTTGCAACCTGACAGCCTCTTTGCCCAGAATGCATTTAATGGCGTATGCAATTTTTTGTAGCAAATAGCTCTGGGATCCTAATTCAAGATCACCCAATTTCAGTGTCAAAAATGCAATCATTGTTGGTTAGGTTCAGCTTGATGATGACATTGCAAAATTGTGTTTATTTTGCTAACAATTAGATTTACATCCAGCCACTCCTAAATAAACCTGGTGAATTAATTACATTGTAATGAGTTCATAAGCATATGCGATGCAATCTTAAGAGAATTTTTAATATAGTTTTGTCTTGTTAAAATATCTGCTCTAGTTGAAAGCTAAAGGGATTGCTTTTCAACAGACATCACAAAGGTTGATTATATTCATATATCATTTAGTTTTGGCATAGAAGGCTATTATTAATTAGATATTCAGGCCATGTATTGTCAACTAGTCATGTGATTTTTCTAATGACAGTTTTGTTTTTGTTAACCTCCAGAATGTGATTCAAAAGGACATGTCAGCATAAAATGCTTATTTACAATATACTACATTTCTATGTAGGAAATCATTAAATGCTGACAAGAGTTTTTGATTTTTTGACAGAAATTAAAAATTGTCCTGCTTGTAAGATCCTACTCATCAAGGTATTGTAAAAATGCACTCCATATCTTGTATTATTTTCTCACTTTATGTACCTTATGTTCTCTGGCCCTTTGCATGAGAGTTGTGAGACTATTATCAGCAGATAAAGCTGACGGAAAACATAAATACTTTATAAATACAATCTGAGTTGCAAGATGGGGTTACTATTTTGAAATACACACTCATATGTATTTTTTGATACATATTGAATAGTGCAGGCCCTTATTGCTTAATGAAAATAAGGAGAACCTTTTATTATATTGTGCCCAGGTAGCAGGCAGTCCAAGGGATATGATCAAATGAGGACCCAAACTTCAAATATGAAATAGCCCCAGAGCATTTTTTCACATCCATTAAATTGCCACAATTCAGTGATGAAGTTATCTTAATAATTGACATTTCTAATCTTAAATTATGAGTATTTCATCACATTTGATTACAAAGGGCTGAACTGTTTATATTTTGGGCTAAGTCTGTTTCATACAGTCTTTTAGAGGGATTTCCACAAGAGGCATAACCACTTCTCCTGCGGTATCTTACAAAACCAACCTTATTAACTACTAATTTTGGCCCATGGCATCCATCATGTCTGATTCCAGCCCTGTGCATTGTTCCCAGAATAACTCACCAATCAGCAGATATCCAAGAATTCACTGGAATCACTTGCGCCCATGCTACTATCAGTGCCAGAGCTGCCATGAATGTTTCCTTATATTTTCCTTGTACATGGCAGAAAGGGGGAAATGTGCACCTCATTGTGTGGGCATGGACCTGGAGCCCCTGCTGGATGGGGTGGTTCAAAGATGGGACTTCCACTTCCCCCAGGACCAGGAGTAGAGGACATGACACCAGACTATGGCAGCCTAGCCTGAAGCTGCTACCTGGGTTAAAGGACATACAACCACCTGGAGGAGTGAACAGCACTGCAGGAAGGTCAATGACCTTCTCCACTCTGTCAATATAAGTGCCACTATCATCTTTTGGATACATCACACTCAATGTATAAGGGGAGGCGATGGTCTAGTGGTATTATCGCTGGACTGTTAATCCAGAAACCCAGATAATGTACAGGAGACCTGGCTTTGTATCCTGCCATGGTAGAATTGAATTCAAGAAAAAAAAGTCAGGAATTAAGAATCTAATGATGACCAATGAATCCATTGTTGATTGTCAGAAAAACCCATCCGGTTCACTAATGTCCTTTAGGGAAGGAAACTGCCATCCTTACCTGGACTTGCCTACATGTGATTCCAAACCCACCAGCAATGTGGTTGACTCTTAACTGCCCTCTGGGCAATTAGGGATGGGCAATAAATGCTGCCTAGCCAGCAATATCCCCATCTCGTGAATAAGTAAATAAATAAACCTATTTCTGCCACTGTACCTACCATTCATCAAGGTTCATGCTCTAGCACTCTCACTGATGCTTGTAAACATCTTTTCCCGCTCACACATACCCAGCCCCAGCTCACATACTGACCTCAATGGCAATGTCACATTTAGAAAGCTTGGGAACATAAGTTGGTGTGTACCTCACTGTGACAGCTAGCTGAGGACTGCCACATGCAATGTATTGTGTAAGCTGCTAGTACATGCTGCAGGTGTGGGACTGAAGTTGTACCAATTGTAAAGTAAAATGTACAGTACATCCTCATGACTGAGGATGGCTGACCAGCAAGGCACATTGCTCAGTTATTTGACAGTGCTAATTCATAGAATCCTGACAGTACAGATAGAGGCTATTCAGCCCATCAAGTCTGCACTGATCCTCTGAAGATCATCTCACACTATCCCTGTAAATCCACATTTACCGCAGTTAACACACCTAGGTTGAACACCAGGGGGCAATTTAGCATGGCCAATCCATCTGACCTGTCCATCATTGGACTGTGGGAGGAAACTACAGCACCCAGAGGAAATCTATGCAGACCCGGGTAGAATATGCAAATTCCACACAGGACAGTACCCAAGGCTGGAATTGAACCCAGGCCCCTTGCACTGTGAGGTGGCAGTGCTAACCACTGTGCACTGTGCCACCCATTGGCATGTCACAGCCAAGCGAGGCGGTGCTAATAGAGCAAATGAACAGCTCTAAATGCAGCCTAATCCAATTTGTAAGCTGTCAATGTGTGCAAAAGTATGCTTGCAGCAGCCTCTCAATGCAATGTAGGTCTGCGCTTCTAAAATCACAAGGGCATGGATAGGGTTAATGTTCAAGATCTTTTCCACAAGATGAGGGATGCCAAAACTAGAGGGTTTAGGTTTAAGGTGAGAGGGAAAAGATTTAAGAGGGACCCAACGTGCGACTTTTTCACACAGAGGGCGGTGTGTGCATGGAATAAACTGCCAGTGGAAGTGATGGAGGCTGGTACAATTACAACATTTAAAAGGTATCTGGATGGGTATATGAATAGGAAAGGTTTAAAGGGATGTGGGCCAAATTATGGAAAATGGGATTAGATTCATTTAGGATATCTGGTCAGCACGGATGAGTTGAACTGAAAGGTCTGTTTCCATGCTGTACATCTCTATGACTCATTGTGGATCGGAGATGGCATGAAGATTTTGAGGGGTTGGAAAAAATCAGATGCCATTGTCTGTGGATGAAGCATGCATATGACTGATGTCTGTGTTTCCTTCCCTGAGATGCTGTTTCATATTGAAAAACATGAAGGTGCTTTTTAGGCAGTAGTAAGCTGAAATCACCAGGTACCCATTCTGACTTCCATGTCAAGAATTCTCTGTGTCTAGTTTGCTTTGCACACTTGGTAAGACAGGAAACCTGCATATTGTTGAGGTGTGAAGCCTATACAGGTAAGGTGAATATCAAGCAATGATCTCTCTTAATTGGTAACTCATTGCTACCTAGTGAGAAACCAGCCTTGAAGCTCTATAAAAGATGCAGCGAGTTGTTCCCAATGTTGAGATAGGCCTTATTAAACTTCTCATGTGATATTGCCATAAATCTAATTGTTCAGGCCACTATGGATTCCACGGTGGCATGTGGAAAATGAAAATAAAAGTATAAAACGAACTTTAAAAAAGTAACTAATATAAGCGTAGAGTCATAGAATATTATTGTACAGAAAGTAGCCCTTTGGTCCATTGTTTCCATGCTAGTCATCAAGCAGCTATCTACTCTAATCTCATTTGCCAGTACTTGACCTATAAAATTGTATGCTGGTAATCTAGATTAAGATTTGGCAAATACCTCTTCTGTCTTTTTGCAGTTGTTGCATGATTCCAATTAAAGTTTAAAGTGCCAACAATGTGCACAGAAGATATGCAACCATGCAGAAGCTTGGCATTACTGAAACCTGCCACCAGGTGACAATGCAGCAAGTTCTAGTAGGTAACAAAAGTGACTCTTGGACAAAGAAAGATAGGCTTTCCACCATAGCCACATCTTTCCTGCTTAACTCCACTGTTATTAAGAGCATTATTAAAATGGGTATATTTCAAACTTAAATTTCGTTTCTGATTTGTTTTTATTCAGTCATGATTTGTGAACATCACTGGCTAGCCAGCATTTATTGCTCATCCCTAATTGCCCTTGGAAAGGTGGTGGGGAGCTGCCTTCTTGAACCGCTGCAGTCTGTGTGCTATATGTGGATCCACAATGCCCTTAGGGAGGGCATTTCAGGATTTTGTTGTTGTGACAGTGAAGGAACGGCTATATATTTCCAAGTCAGGCTGGTAAGTAGCTTGGAAGGGAACTTGTGGTGTTCCCAAGTATCTGTTGCCCTTGTCCTTCTAGATGGTAGTGGCTGTGGGCTGTCAGATGATCCTTAATGATTTTATGCAGCGCATCTTATAAATAGTACACACTGCTACAATTGAATGTCAGTGGTGGAGGGAGTGGATGCTTGTGGATGTGGTGCCAAACAAGCAGCTGCTTTGCCCTGGAAGGTGTCAAGCTTTTTCAGTGTTGTTGCAGCTGCACTCATCCAGGCAAGTGGGGAATATTCCACCACACTCCTGACTTGCGCCTTGTAGATGGTGGAAAAGTTTTGGAGAGTCACGAGGTGAGTTACTTGCCACAGTATTCTTCGCCTCTGACCTGCTGTTGTAGCCATTGTATTTATATGGTGAATCCAGTTGAGTTCCTGATCAATGGTAACTCCAACGATGTTGATAATAGGTGATTCAGTGACTGTAACATTACTGAGTGTCAAGGGGTGATAGTTAGATTGTCTCTTATTAGAGGTAGTCTTTTACTGGCATTTGTGTGGTGTGAATTTTACTTGCCACTTGTCAGCCCAAGCCTGAGTATTGTCTAGGTCTTGTTGCATTTTGTACATGGATTGTTTCAGTATCTGAGGAGTCACAAATGGTGTTGAACATTGTGCAATTATCAGTGACATCCCCACTTCTGACCTTTTGATGGAGGGAAGGAACAGCTGAAGGAACAGCTGAAGATAATTGGGCCTAGGACACCACTCTGAGGAATTCCTACAGAGATATCTTGGAGCTGAGATGATTGACCTCCATCAAACACAACCATTTTCCAACCAATGGAGAGTTTGCCCCTGATTCCAGCTCTGCCAAGGCTTCTTGATGCCATACTTTGTTGAATGTAGCCTTGATATCACTCTCTTACCCAGGGATGGTGATGATGATATTTGGGACATTGTTTGTAAGGTATGATTCTATGAGTGTGACTAGGTCAGACTGTTGTTTGACTCATCTGTGTGACAGCTCTCCCAATTTTGGCACTAACCCCAGATGGTAGTAAAGGAGACTTTGTAGGGTTGATGGGACTGTTTTTGTCATTGTCTTTTCTGATGCCAGGTAGTCTGTTGGTTTCATTTCTTTGTTGAAATTTTGTAACGATTGATATAACTAAGTGGTTTGATAGGCCACTTCAGAGGGCAGTTGGGAGTCAACCACACTGCTGTGGTTCTGGAGAACATGTAGGCCAAACTGGGTGAGAATGTCAGATTCCCTTCCCTGAAAGACATTAGTAAATCAGATGGGTTTTTCTGACAATTGACAATGGAATCATGATCATCAGTGGATTCTTAATTCCAGGTATTTTTGTTGAATTCAAATTCCACCATGTGATTTGAACCCAGCTCCAGAACATTATATCAGTTTCTGGATTAATAGTCTAATGATAACACCATTAAGGCATTGCCTCCCCAGTATCTCTTATTGCACTAATTTCAATTTGCGTCTGCATCTTTTTTATTTGCTGAGACAAGTTTAGTCAGACAGCTGAATCTATTAGCATGCCTCACGGTGGAAAAACATTGCCATTAATTACATGGAAGTTAGAGGCTTGCCTTTCTTGTGGAAGAAACTATGTTGTGTTTTTGCAGTCACTCTTTAATGAATGTTCATGTACACTCCAATGGGACAAGGTTGAGCTTGCAGCTTGATTTGTTCTCTCTTCGATGTGTGAAAAGGAGATTGTCCAAAAATATTCCTAACTGGATTATTTAAATATTATAGATGAATTCAAAGCCTTGTAAAGTGTCTGCCACTTGACACCCTGAGATAGACCCAAGTATATGTAGTACTTAGCCTACCCTTTAGGTCCCTCATTTTCTTACCTTAACCTGACTATCCATATTACAACTCCCCCTACCAAAGGACTCTGAGCCCGTTCCCCTTCCTCATTCATTCATCCCTGACCCCAGCCCCTGTCCTCCCTCGGATCCTTCTTCCATTTCTCAATGTCACTGACCCCATCCACTGATTACTTTTAGAATAATCTTCCACTCCTCAATGCTTTAACCCAACTCTTCAACTCACCTGTAACTGACCCACGCTGGTTCAAGCCTCCATGTACATTGCCATTTTCCTAATATTCTCCCTTTTGCTACAGATTTCAATAGAAGAAACTTCTGGACCTCAGGCACAACTGTACAAAGTCTACTATCACATGCTACCTTTAGATGAACATGAACTCGGTGTAATGAGATTCTAATGTACCACTGTCTTAATCTTGTTAGTAGGATGTAATTACAAAAAGTTTCAATATAACAAGTATCCACGGGATGCAAATATCTTCCGAGTCTAACCTCCCACAGGATGACATGAAACCCAACTTGCCACAAGGATGCTGCTGATTCCTCTCTAAATTTGAATGTGATAATGGGAAAACAAAATTTCGCTTCTTTCTTAATGAAGTCATGTACCTATCATGTTTCCTGCTCTTGCAGGCCCCATAAAATTCACCCCAGGAGCATAAAGAACAAATTGAATGAAGTTTCAATGCAAGTTTACTCGAAAGGGTACGAAATGGAAAACATTACTCAGAATGGCTGCAAGATGGTCAGGATTGGGAACTATAAATATGCCAGGTTATAAGGATTGCAGAAAATCATAATGAAAATGGGAGTGGGGACAAGTAGCATTAGTGATTAAGGATATAATTACCCACGATAAGATTTTATATTACAAGAAGTCATTGTGATAGAGACCTTAAGGGTCGAATTACGAAATAGAAATGGAATGAACACTTTTATGGGAATTCTATATGGGTTCCCTGGTTGTATCTGTGAAAGGTTACAAGATATAAATGCAGAGATGAGACAAACATCTATTGAAAGGAGGGTGGTTTTAAGTGGAAGTTTTAACTTTTAATTGATTGGGATGAACAGGCACGTACCTAATTTCTAGACAACTTACTCCAGTCTTAAATCCTTTTTTTAAAGCTTATTGCTATACATAAATTCTCCACTGTTTGCTTATCTCTCATTATAGCCTCTCTTATTATTGCAGTGGTTTTATCCTACATAAGGCTACTCCTTTTTCACTAGAATTTTCGTTACCTTTTCTGTACATCTTCTAATGTCATGTATCTAATACCCAGACCGCACTATCTTGCAGTGATCTTCCAGGGTAGCTTGCTTTGATATGGCATAGTGGTTAGCACTGCTGCCTCACAATGCCAGGGATCCAGCTTCAATTCCAGCCTTTGGTGACTGTATGAAGTTTGCATGTTTTCCTTGTGTCTTCATGGGTTATCTACTGAGTGCTCTGGCTTCCTCTCACAGTCCAAAAATGTACAGATTAGGTGGATTGGCTATGCTAAATTGTCCTGCAGCATTTAGGAATAAGCAGGCCAAGTGGATTAGTCTTGATAAATGCAGGATTATGGGGATGGGATGAGGTGGGTCTGGGTAGGATTTTCTTCAGAGGGTCAGTGCAGACTCAATGGTCTCTCTGTACATTGAATTGATAGAATTCCTACAGTGTGGAAACATGCCATTTGGCCCAACAAGTCCATACCAACCCTTCAAAGAGCATCCCTCCCAGACCCACACCATCTCTACAACTCCCATGGCTAATCCACCTAGCCTGTACATCCCTGGACATAATGGACAACTTTAGCATGACCAGTCCACCTAACCTGCACATCTTCGGTCTGTGAGAGGAAGCCAGAGCAGCTGGAGGAAATCCACGCAGACACAGGGAGAATGTGCATACTCTGCACAGACAGTGACCCAAGACTGGAATTGAACCTGAGTCCCTGGCACTGTCAGGCAGCAGTGCTAACCACTGTGCCACTGACTGAATACTGAATGAGATTTTAGCTCACCCAAAACCCACGCAATTATTTGTTCCTTTATTGATACTATGGTGGTGCACATTATTCCATTTCTCGGTCCACATCACAAACTTATCTACTCATTAGAATTTCTTCTGTCGCTTTCTGTCCAACCTTCAAATTATCCTTGAATTGTTGTATATATATATGGGTGCCACACAATCCTAGGGGTCTCAACTACAGGTTTCCTTGACATTAATTGATATGATCCTCTCAAGCTTTGCAGGTAACCAGTGCACTCTAGAAGGTATTTTAAAGGTGACGTACTCATCTCTGAGTTGCTGTTGGCTAGCCTGAAAGCATGTCCACACCCTGTGTCAGGTTTTGTTTTTCATCCTGTAGGTACCCCAGGGAATCTCTTTACCAGGCAAGCCATGCAACTATGAGACAGCCTGTTTTTGGCTAACAAAAACAAAGTTGCTGGAAAAGCTCAGCAGGTCTGGCAGCATCTGTGGAGGAGAAAACAGAGTTAACGTTTCGGGTCGAGTGATCCTTCATCAGAACAAAATTTGGCTAATTTGTACCATTAGTGGGAGATCAATTTTTCCTGATGTGATTTAAAATCCATTTGCACAGAATTCTAATTAAATGTATTCTACCATGTCCTAGAATAAATAAAGGAGCATGACATCTTATATCTAATTTTGTGATACAACCAGATTTTGTTAACAACCTAAGGGTGCCTGAGAATTTATGTAATGGTGCAATACCAGAGGATGATCAGGTACATCAGAGGGCAGAAGTTAATATTACTGTCTGGAATAGGAACCATAGCTGGGAGGGCAGGGGCCAACAGGGAGCTACAGAATGCGTGGGAAGACCGTGTACTGGAGGTTCAGCATCAGGGTCACTGGGCTGAAACATTGATGGAGGGGAAACAGTGAAATAGCATTGCTGCATGCATGAACTGAGAAAGTAACTGAGATTTTTAAAAAGGTAATTAAGTCAAATCAGCATAATTGTACGATGGAATTTGCAGTACTAACATGTGCTGAAGGGGCATTATGGGCAGTCAAATTCCTGACCATTCAAAGGTTACAGTTTCTAGGTGAGGCCTCAGACTCTGCATTTGCTTTCCATAGTAATGCAAATTTTAGCTGGAAGAAAGAGAAGGCTAAAGAGTATGTAAAGGATATAAGAGATAACAAGGTGTAGAGCTGGATGAACATAGCAGGCCAAGCAGCATCAGAGGAGCAGGAAGGCTGACGTTTCCTTT
>JAHRHZ010000097.1:5760597-5851430 GCA_024137785.1 Ginglymostoma cirratum | reverse complement strand
ACCAGGCAACATCCTGGTAAATCTCCTCTGCACCCTTTCCAATGCTTCCACATCCTTCCTATAATGCGGCGATCAGAACTGTACGCAATACTCCAAGTGCGGCCGCACCAGAGTTTTGTGCAGCTGCAACATGACCTCATGGCTCCGAAACTCAGTCCCTCCACCAATAAAACCCAACAGACTGTACGCCTTCTTAACAACCCTATCAACCTGGGTGGCAACTTTCAGGGATCTATGCACATGGGCACCGAGATCTCTCTGCTCATTCATGCTACCAAGAACCTTACCATTAGCCCAGTACTCTGTAGTCCTGTTACTCCTTCCAAAGTGAATCACCTCACACTTCTCCACATTAAACTCCATTTGCCACCTCTCAGGCCAGCTCTGCAGCTTATCTATGTCCATCTGTAACCTGCAACACTCTTCCACACTATCCACAATTCCATCGACTTTAGTGTCTTCCACAAATTTACTAACCCATCCTTTTGTGCCCTCATCCAGGTCATTTATAAAAATGACAAACAGCAGTGGCCCCAAAACAGATCCTTGCGGTACACCACGAGTAACTGAACTCCAGGATGAACATTTTCCATCAACCACCACCCTCTGTCTTCTTACAGCTAGCCAATTTCTGATCCAAACCGCTAAATCACCCTCAATCCCATGCCTCTGAATTTTCTGCAATAGCCTACCGTGGGGAACCTTATCAAACATTTTACTGAAATCCATATACACCACATCAACCGCTTTACCCTCAACCACCTGTTTGGTCACCTTCTCAAAGAACTCAATAAGGTTTATGAGGCACGACCTACCCTTCACAAAACCATGTTGACTATCCCTAATCAAATTATTCCTTTCTAGATGATTATAAATCCTATCTCTTATAATCCTTTCCAACACTTTACCCACAACCGAAGTAAGGCTCACTGGTCTATAATTACCAGGGTTGTCTCTACTCCCCTTCTTGAACAAGGGGACAACATTTGCTATCCTCCAGTCTTCTGGCACTATTCCTGTAGACAATGACGACATAAAGATCAAAGCCAAAGGCTCTGCAATCTCCTCCCTAGCTTCCCAGAGAGTTCTAGGATAGATGCCATCCGGCCCAGGGGACTTATCTATTTTCACATTTTCCAGAATTGCTAACACCTCGTCCTTATGAACCTTAATCCCGTCTAGTCTAGTAGCCTGTATCTCAGTATTCTCCTCGACAACATTGTCTTTTTCCTGTGTGAATACTGACAAAAAATATTCATTTAGCGCCTCTCCTATCTCTTCGGACTCCACGCACAACTTCCCACTACTGTCCTTGACTGGCCCTAATCTTACTCTAGTCATTCTTTTATTCCTGACATACCTATAGAAAGCTCTAGGGTTTTCCTTGATCCTACCTGCCAAAGACTTCTCATGTCCCCTCCTGGCTCTTCTTAGCTCTCTCTTTAGGTCCTTCCTGGCTAACTTGTAACTCTCAAGCACCCTAACTGAGCCTTCACGCCTCATCTTTACATAAGCCTCCTTCTTCCTCTTGACAAGAGATTCAACTTCTTTCGTAAACCACGGTTCCCTCGCTCGACCACTTCCTCCCTGCCTGACAGGTACATATTTATCAAGGACACGCAGTAGCTGTTCCTTGAACAAGCTCCATATTTCAATTGTGCCCAGCCCCTGCAGTTTCCTTCTCCATCCTATGCACCCTAAGTCTTGCCTAATCGCCTCATAATTGCCTTTCCCCCAGCTATAACTCTTGCCCTGCGGTATATACCTATCCCTTTCCATTGCTAAAGTAAACGTAACCGAATTGTGGTCACTATCACCAAAGTGCTCACCTACCTCCAAATCTAACACCTGGCCTGGTTCATTACCCAGTACCAAATCCAATGTGGCCTCGCCTCTTGTTGGCATATCTACATACTGTGTCAGAAAACCCTCCTGCACACATTGGACAAAAACTGACCCATCTAAAGTACTATATCAAGAGCATTGCCCTAATCTATACATCTAGTCACCTCTTCAAAAAGTTATTCAAGTTGGCCAGACATGACCTCCCTTTAACAAAACTATGTTGATTGTTCTCATTTAATTCCTGCCTCTCCAAATGCAGATTAACTCTATCCCTTAGAATTGCTTCCAATATTTTCCCCGACACCAAGGATTATTCCTTGCTCCCTTCATAAGTAATGGTACCACATTGGATATCCTTCAGTCCTCCAGCACCTCTCCTATGGCCAGAGAGGAACTAACTTTTTTCAAGTGGCCCTGCTATTTCCTCCCTTGCCTCACTCAACAACCTGGAATACATTTCGTCCAGTCCTGAAGGTTTCTCTACTTTTCAGCAAGCAGACTACTCAGAACCTCCTCTCTGTCTGTGCTATATTTTAAAAGTGTATCACAACCCTTCTTCCTGATTTCTATACCTATATCATCCCTCTCACTAGTAAACACCGACACAAAGTATTCATTTCAAACCCAGATACATCCTCCGGCTCTGTGCACAAATTACCACTGTAGTCTTTAATGGGCCCTACTTTTTCTCATCTTATCCTTTTATCTATAAAACAACATTGGATTTTCTTTTATTTTACCTTCCAGTATCCTTTCATATCCCCTTTTAGCTCTCCTAATCTTTTTAAGTGCCCTTTTGCATGTTCTATACTGATCTAGGTTTTGCTGTTTTCAGCCCAAGAGGTCTGCCAATAGCCTCCCTTTATCTCTTAATTCAATGCTATGCATTCTTTTATCCAGGATTCACAAGATTTGATGGTCCAACCCTTTTGCTTTATTAGAATATGTTGGCCCTATACTCTCCCTATTTTCTTCTTGAATGCATCCCACTGTCCTGAGACAGATTTACTCAAAAGTAACTGCTCACTGTCTACTCTGGCCAAATCATATCTGACTTATTAAAATCACCCTTGCTGCAGTTGTAAACTTTGATTTCAGGCCCATTGTTGCCTGCAAAATACTCCCCCACTGATACTTCAACCACTTGTTTAGCTTTGTTACCTAAAATTAAGTTCCAGGACCACTTCCTGTCTTGTACTGCCTTCTTTGTGCTGGCTTAAAAAACTGCCCTGGATACATTTCAAGAATGTTGCTTCCTCCAAACCTTTCACACGATGACTACCTCAGTTATGTTGTGGACATTGAAATCCCCTATAATCACTACCGTTTTACTTTTACACTTGCCTGAAATTTGCCACATTTTTGCTATTTAGTTGTGCTCTCTGTAACAATAGGAAACTGAACCTCAATTTTTTAAAAAAGCCTATTGAGTAATCCTACAACATATGTCCATATAAATAGAACCTATGTCCAGTCTACTCACTGTGATGAGAGATTTTAAAGTTTGTGTTGGTAAATATAAATGCAGTTTGGTCGGGTGTGCGGTTAGTCAGGTCGGGGATGGGGAGAAGCAGTTGGGTGTCGAGTGGGGCATTGGTTGGCTCATTGTGAGTGATTGGGTTGTCAGTTTCAAGAGTTACATAAATCCTTAGTTTGTCTTAATCTGTCCAACATTTCCTGGATAATTATTCAGGGATGTACTGCCAAATTGCCTAAAATCTCCAACTGCAACTTCGAGTTGAAGACCTTTCGTAAAAGGTTTCCAGGAGAAGAAAAATTGCCCATCAGAAGTTCAAAAGTTCCCAGGGGAATTCCCATACAGGTCATTGTGTCAGGATACCTGTGTGGTCCCAGTGTGCATCTTGAATTACAAACTCCCACAATCTGGGCCTGAAGGATCTGGGACATCAACTGATTATTTTATTTTGGTATTTATCAGGGATGTAGAATAGGTAGCCATGACGTTGAATGATAAGTTTATTTTAAAAATGTAAGGGGACTTACCGAGCAAACTGAACAAACTCAAAAGTGATAAGGCTCCTGGCCACAATAGATTGTATCTACATATTTTAAAAGAAGCTAGGAAAGAGATAACAGAAATAGAGGTTATGTTCGTATTTAATAATCTGTTAGAATATGGTGGCAGAGGATTAGTGGATGGACAATTAACATAATTCTGCATGTTAAAAGTGAGACAACATATGTTCAGTAAATTATAGACTAGTCATCTTAATGTCAGTCATAGGGAAGTAATGAAAATCCTAATAAAGGAGGAACACAGGAACATGCAGAAATGATAAATAATGAAAAGAAAGCACAAATTTCAAAAAGGATAATGTTGCTTGACTGGCCTTGTTGAATTTTAGGAGGAAACAGCAGAAAAGGTGGACATGGGTAATGCAGAAAATGTAACTTATCTGGATTTTCATAGGCTTTTGAAAGGACGTCTATAATCCGTGAATGAATAAGGTCAGAGAACATAAAGTGGCAGAATGGATTGCTGGTAGGCTTCAAGACAGAAGATGGCGACTCAGAGTAAAGTGTAGTTATCTAGAGTGGCAGAAGGTGGGAAGTGGTGTTTCTTCAGTGCTCGGACCACTGTTGTTCACAAATCCAAATCATTAATTTAAATTTGGAATCAAAAGTACAACTTCTAAATTTGCAGATAACACCATGTTAAGGAAGATTGTTAATATGGAGGAGGACTGCAACACATTATGCTATGACATCAATAAACTTGCAGAATTGGCAAATGAAGTTCAACACAGATAAGTGTTTAGTAGACTAATGATAACAAAGTTATATATATGTTATACTATAACTTATTATAGGAAGTTGCAGGTCTTGGTGGGTACAGAAGTAGAGATCTCAGGGCATAGACACATGAATCACTGAAGTTCCATGAAAAGTTAGCAAAGCCGCAAACAATCAAGCATGAGGGTCTATTTCTAGATGGATAGAATAGGAAAGTTGGTAAGTTATGTTAAACCTGTATCAAATCTTTGTCAGACTTTACTGCTGCATGCAGTTCTGTTTTATTTTGGAAAGATTAAACAGGCACTTAAGAAGGTGCAGAGAAGTTTACAAGGATGATACCAGCAATGCTTGAGTATTCATATCATAAAAGGATTGAAAGATGAGGTCTGTTTACTTTTTAAAATTTGATGATGGTTTATCTAATTAAGGTCTTCATATTATGAGCAATTTTGAAAGAGAGAATACAGAAACTTTCTTCTTCTAGGGAAGAGTATCAACATAAAATCATCACAAAGAAATCCAGTAAGGAGGTTAGAAGAAATTTTTGTACCTGAAAATTGCTGAGAGTGTGGAGTTTGCTACCATGGGGATTGCTTGAACCAAATAGTGCTGGTACATTTAAGGGAAACTAGATAGGTAAAGGTGAAAGATAAAGTCTCCATAGTCCTACCAGACCATAGTGCTCTCTCATTTGAGAAAGAGACATAATCAGTGGTGGTTTAACCCGAGGGTCACCATGCCTCAAGCGAGGGGAGAGGTTGAGAAGGAGAGTCTGTCACGGTAACTTCAGTCAGTGCGGGAGTTGAACAAACTTTTGATAGAGAAGAACATTGATGGTTAGCACAATTCCATCTTCCAAACTGGTTGAGATGACCTCTTCCTGTGCTACATATATCCTATGTAAGTTTCAAAAGTCATCTGGTGACTGCACACATCTGGTCAGCGTTTGAGGGTTGTTTTGGGGAATGGCAGCAGAGGACAGTCTGGAGTGTATAGCATTGATAGCGTGGGGAGGGGGGAATGTGTGATAACAACAGGCTAGAAGTGGACTGGGAGATTTTGGTGGGGCCCTGAGGAACACGTTGGCGCCTCCTTGTTACACATGAACCTTGCTCTTTTAAATTAAAATGTATCTTTCATGAGAGGTTCCATCAGGATCACCAAGTAGGTCTCTCAAAGTAGGATTACCATGCTTTGCCCATTTCTCTTTGAGACTTGCAATCATAATCTTAGAACAAGTACTGGACTTCAGTTTGCAAATTTCAAAAACCTCCAGCTTGGTTTGTGTGGGAGCATTAACTGTTCATGCGTAAGAAACATTAATTCACTTGAAAAAATGGGGTCAAAAGGTCTCCACCAGATTTGAAAATACTCATTGTTCAGGCTAGAAACATTTGAAAGTCAATTAAATAGTGAAAACAAAACACATTGTTTTATACAAGCAGAATTATTTATTTTGCTTAACAACTAACCAGATTTAAAATGCTTCCTTTGACCGGGCACCAGACATAGGTAGCATGTCTAGTTAGCTGCGCCAGTCACGGCTCTGTTGTAGCTCTGAGCAAGAAGGTTTAAGAACAAAGATTAAGGCTGACATTCCAAAGCAAAACTGAGAAAACTCTGTACTGTCCAAAGTGCTGTCTTTTGTATTGTTGAGAAACAAAGGACCTGTCTGCACTCACAGGTGGATGCAAAAGATTCCATGGTACTATTTCAAAGAAGAAATAATACCAGGGAAATTATTTCAAGCATCCTTGTCAATATTTACCTCTCAATCACAAACTAAAATAATCTAGTCATGATAACATTGCCATTTATGGGAACTTGCTGCCACATTTCCTTTGCATTGGATTGGTGACTACAATTCATAAGTACTTCCTGGCAGAATGGCGCTTTGAGATGTCAAGCGATTGTGTAAAGTACTGTCTGAATGCAAGTCTTTCTGCATTTTGGTTAAACTAGGAAAATTCTCATATCAATAATATTGCAATTCATGTCTATTTGTCAATACGGAAAGATCACCTAATCTTCTGTTCTATTAACTGAATACAACTGGTCCAGTGATTTATTGATATTTAACTTTTTTAAAAGAATATGTGCAATGAAAATTGTACAACAAAACAAAAACCACAAAAATAAAAACAGTGGAAACAGCCTATTTAAAATGCCTGGGATTCTCTTCTTTGTAGTGATATTTAAGTGACATGAAATATACTCCTGTCGTGCTGAGACCAACAAAACACCGAGTTGGTTGGGGATGATTATAGAGGCAGGGATAGTGGAATACTCACCACCCAGAGGCAAGGATGAAAATTCACAGGAAACTGAATTCAGACTGCCATTTCAGAGCCAGAGGAAGCAGTGAGGCATTTTAACAGAACACGCAAATCCTGAAAATGGAGTAATCACCCAGTGCAGATTCAGGACACAGGCAAAAACGTAGTGTTAGCATTGGACTAAATGGAGAAGAGGCCTTTATTAACAAATAAGAGATAACAAGGTGTAGAACTGGATGAATACAGCAGGCCAGGCAGCATCAGAGGAGCAGGAAAGCTGAAGTTTCCGGTCTGGACCCTTCTTCGGAAATGGGGGAGGGAAAGGGGATTCTGAAATAAATGGAGAGATGGGGGGGGGGAGGCGGATGGAAGGTGGATAAAGGAGCAGACAGGTGGAGAGGAGAGGTGGACAGGTCAAGGACGCGGGGATGGAACCAGTAAATGCGAGTGTAGGTGGGGAGTTAGGATGGGGATTGGTCAGTCAAGTGAAGACGAACAGGTCAAGGGGGCGGGGATGAGGCTGGTAGGTAGGAGGTGGGGGTGGGGGTTGGTCAGTGAGGTAGGAGGAGCAGACAGGTGGGAGAAAAGATGGACAGGTCAAGGAGGCAGGGACGAGCTGGGCTGGTTTTGGGATGAGGTCGGGGGTAGGGAGATTTTGAAGCTTGTGTAGTCCACATTGAGACCATTGAGCTGAAGGGTTCCCAAGTGAAATATGAGGTGCTTTCCTGCAGCCTTCAGGTGGCATAGTTGTGGCACTGGAGGAGGCCCAGGATGGACATGTCGTCCGAGGAGTGGGAATGGGAGTTGAAGTGGTTTGCGCCTGGGAGGTGCAGTCGTTTGTCACGAACCAAGCGTAGGTGTTCCACAAAGCGGTCTCTGAGCCTCCTCGTGGTTTCCCTGATGTACAGGAGACCACATTGGGAACAACAGATACAATATACCACAATAGCAGATGTGCAGGTGAACATCTGTTTAATGTGGAAGGTTTTCTTGGGGCCTGAGATGGGGGTGAGGGGGGAGGTGTCGGGGCAGGTGTAGCAATTCCTGCAGTTGCAGGGAAAAGTGCTGGGGCTGGTGGGGCTAGTGGGGAGTGTGGAATGGACAAGGGAGTCACGGAGAGACTGGTCCCTCCGGAAGGCAGGTAAGAGTGGGGAGGGAAAAATGTCCTTGGTAGTGGGGTCAGATTGCAGGTAGCGGAAGTGGTGGAGTATGATGCATTGAATCTGGAGGTTGGTGGTGTGGCACGTGAGGCAGGCATAGCTTGGGCCCATGTGGGTACCCATGGCCTTCCCCTTTGTCTGTAGGAAGTGGGACGAGTTGAAGGAGATTGGGTATCCGCATGGGCCCAAGCTATGCCTGCCTCTTTGTAGGCTACCTGCAACAGTCCATCTTCCACAGCTACACTAGTCCCACCCCCCACCTCTTCCTCCATCATATCGATGACTGTATCGGCACCGCTTCATGCTCCCACAAGGTGCTCGAACAGTTCATCCACTTTACTAACACTTCCACCCCAACCTTAAGTTCACCTGGACCATCTCCGATACATCTCTCTCCTTCCTGGACCTCTCTGTTTCCATCTCTGGCAACCACCTGGAAACCGATATCTATTTCAAGCCTACCGACTTCCACAGCTACCTAGAATACATCTCCTCTCACCCACCTTCCTGCAAGAGTGCCATCCCCTATTCCCAATTCCTTTGCCTCGGCCACATCTGCTCCCGAGATGAGGCATTCCACTCCCGGACATCCCAGATGTCCTCGTTTTTCAAGGACTGCAACTTCCCTTCCACAGTGGTCGAAAATGCCCTCGACTGCATCTCTCGCGTTTCCCCCAACTCATCCCTCACACCCCTTCCTGCAATAACAACAAAGACAGAATCCCTCTCGTCCTCACGTGCCACCCCACCAACCTCTGGATTCAACGCATCATCCTCTGCCACTTCTGCAACCTGCAATCTGACCCCACTACCAAGGACATTTTTCCCTCCCCACCCTTATCTGCCTTCCGGAGGGACTGCTCTTTCTGTGACTCCCTTGTCCGCTCCACACTCCCCACTAGCCCCACGACCCCCAGCACTTTTCCCTGCAACCACAGGAATTGCTACACCTGCCCCTTCACCTTCCCCCTCACCCCCATCCCAGGCCCCAAGAAAACCTTCCACATTAAACAGATATTCATCTGCACATCTGCTAATGTGGTATATTGTATCTGCAGTTCCTGATGTGGCCTCCTGTACATCAGGGAAACCAAGAGGAGGCTCGGAGACTGCTTTGTGGAACACTTACACTCGGTCCGTGACAAACGACTGCACCTCCCAGGTGCAAACCACTTCAACTCCCCCTCCCACTCCTCGGACGACATGTCCATCTTGGGCCTCCTCCAGTGCCACAACGATGCCACCCGAAGGCTGCAGGAAAGCACCTCATATTTCACTTGGGAACCCTGCAGCTCAATGGTCTCAATGTGGACTTCACAAGTTTCAAAATCTCCCCACCCCCGACCTCATCCCAAAACCAGCCCAGCTCGTCCCTGCCTCCTTGACCTGTCCATCTTTTCTCCCACCTGTCTGCTCCTCCTGCCTCACTGACCAACCCCCATCCCCACCTCCTACCTACCAACCTCATCCCCGCCTCCTTGACCTTTCTGCCTTCCCCTGACATACCAACCCCACCTCCTAACTCCCCACCTACACTCGCATTTACTGGTTCCATCCCTGCCTCCTTGACCTGTCCATCTCCTCTCCTATCTGCTCCTTTATCTACCTTTCATCCACCTCCTCCCCTCTCTATTTATTTCAGAGTTTCCTTCCCCTTCCCCATTTCCGAAGAAGGGTCCAGACCTGAAACGTCAGCTTTCCTGCTCCTCTGATGCTGCCTGGACTGCTGTGTTAATCCACCTCTACACCTTGTTATCTCAGATTCTCCAGCATCGGCAGTTCCTACTATCTCTTTATTAAAAAATGTTAGCTTTGTTTCTGATATTTTGAATGTTTTGTTCACGTACACCAGATGATCCAGGAGAGTGGAGGCATGAATGTGGTTGGGAGCAAAATGAGTCAAAAACACAGCCTTGTTTTCACCTCTTGGTGGAAAAACAGATTACATACCCAAATTTGTAAATTTTCTTGTATGAAGCTCCGTGCTTGGTGTTAATTTGTAAAACTGGCCCAACATTTACAGTAAAAAAGTGAAGAAAAATAATATATTGATAGTTAGATTATGGCCTGTGAATCAAAACTATAGGGTAAATTTTTCTCTACCATACTGCCTTAAATCATGATGAATTACAGAGGAAGAAGAAAAGGAATCTGTCTGGATTTCCTGCCCTTACATATGAATAGGGATAGTCAACATGGCTTTGTATGTGGGTAATCGTGTCTCACTAGCTCAATTAAATATTTTGAAAAAGTGACAAATAAGATTGATGAATGCAGGGCAGTGGACATTGTCTATATGGAAACTGAAAGAACTGTGGATGCTGGAAATCAGGAATAAAAACAGAACTTGCTGGAAAAGCTCAGCAGGTCTAATGTTCTGATGAAGGGTCACCAGATCCAAAACATTAACTCTGATTTCTCTTCACCGTGTCTATATAGAGTTCAGGAAGGCATTTGACAAGGTTCTGCATGGCAGACTGGTTGGCAAGGTTAGATCACATGGCATCCAGGAAGAGCTCCTCATAGGATAAAAAAATTGGCTTGAAGATAGGAGACAGAAGGTGGTGGTGGAGGGTTGTTTTTCAGACTGGAGGACCGTGGTCAGCAGTGTGCCTCAAGGTTTAGTGCTAGGTCCACTGCTTTTTGTTATTTGTATAAATGATTTGGATGTGAATATAAGAGAAATGGTTAGAAAGTTTGCAGATGACACCAAAACTGGTGGTGTAGTGAACAACGGGACCTTGATCAGATGGGCCGAGGAGTGGCAGATAGAGTTTAATTTAGATAAATGTGAAGTGTTGCATTTTGGTAAGGCAAATCAGAGTAGGATTTATACACTTAATGGTCGGGTCCTGGGGAGTGTTGCCAATCAAAGAGACCTAGGGGTGCAGGTGCATATTTCCTTGAAGGTGGAGTAACAGGTAGACAGAGTAGTGAAGTAGGCATTTGGTACACTTGCCTTTATTGAGTATAGGACTTGGGACGGCATGCTGCGGCTGTATGGGACATTGGTTAGATGTTTTATGGAATACTGTGCTCAGTTCTGGTTTCATTGCTGTAGGAAAGACGTTTTTAAATTTGAAAGGGTGCAGAAAATATTTACAAGAATGTTGACGGGATTGGAGGTTTTGAGCTATAGGGACAGGCTGAAAAGGCCTGGGGCTAGTTTCCCTGGAGTGTTGGAGGCTGAGGGGTGATGTTATACAGGTTGATAAAATCATGAGGGACATAGATAGGATGAATAGCCAAAGTCTTTTCTCTGAGGTGGGGGAGTCCAAAACTAGAGCACATAGGTTGAAGGTGAAAGGGGAAAGGTATAAAAGGGACCTAAGGGACAATGTTTTTATGCAGAGGGTGGTGAGTGCATGGAAAGAGCTGCCAGAGGAAATGATGGAGGTTGGTACAATTACAACATTTAAGAGTCATCTGGATGGGCACATGAATAGAAAGGATTTAGAGGGATATGAACCAAATGTTGGCAAATGGGACTAGATTTATTTAGGATATCTGGTCGGCATGGACGAGTTGCAACAAAGGGACTGTTTCCGTGCTGTGTAACTGACTCTAAGATTGTACCATTGACAATGTACATTTCCCCTCTTTGCCTGTCTCAATAAAGCAGATGATCTAAGCCCAGGCACTCCACAACAAGTAAATTCTCAACCAATATCTGTTACTAACATCAATGGCAAACTCAGAGCCTGTTAAGAGAGTGTTGGTGTCGTTTTGGTGAAAGCATTTGAAAGGTTATGTCCCAGGATTGAACTTCTTTCCTTTACCTAAGATCCCTTGTTTCATTTTGGCCAATCAGTATATGGAAACTATTTGCATGATATTAGCTTTTCTTGATGAATGGGAACAGAGTAGGCAAGTCGTTAAAAATGCAGCCTTTCATTCTCTGTCATTTCACTAGCATTTATTTTGATGGTGGATGAGGTGCCCATTGCATTCGGGGGAGCCTCATTAATAATTGTTCTGAGACATCAATATTTCTGAGACATCAATCAGATTGAGTGGGAAATCAGCCACGACATTCCCATTTGGTGGAAGTTGCGGTTCAGATGACCTGCAGATAAAAGAGGCAGATAATGTAAGTTAATGTTAACAGTTTCCGTTATGGAGTCAGGACAATCAGGAGTATTCTTTGGGCCCCACAAGGAAGGTCTTGAGACCCTTTCCAAATTTATTCTCAACAATTATTCGGAAGTAGTTGGGTGGCTAAGAACTGCCCAATATTTGACTGTTGGCAGTTGATCTACATTCTCCACATGCTTGCTTTGGGCAAGAAATCCCCTGGTGATAATTCAATGAAATCTGGGAGTTAAAAAGCCTGAGTCCACAAATTTAGACCTGTGAGTGTGCTTTGCAATCACTCCACTGCCATCTGCCTGAATCTTGATACAGTATAAACATATCTTTCTTGGACAAAGAATTGGACAATGGTCTGACTGACCCAGGGCCACCTCCCTGGACTGGAATTGGACCTGTCTCTTGGCTGACTGCAGCAGAATCCATTGACTTCCTAGAGACAACCCTCACAAACAATCTATTTAAGCACCCTTCGACATTCATACATTACCAATTTCTTCAAACACATGAAGACTGGTTCTACATTAGCTGCTGGCAGGCACTGCAGTGCATTGACAGCACCATGCTGTAAAATGATGTATCCACCCTATCTTTAACTGATATATTTACTCTTCAGTGATGCCCCCCAATACATGCTGCCTGCCTCTCCTTCAGCTCTAAAAAGAAAACTAAACCATAGAAGGTGCCAGCCTCTCCTTCTGTGCTAAATATGGATTTGCTTAAAAAAGCTGGCTAAACTCCAGATGCTCCCTGCCTTAAAGCAGCTTTAAAGACCTTGTGCATGAAAAAACAAGCTAAATCTTGCCTCTGAATCAGCAGTAAATAACTTATTCACTAAAAGGCAGGCAAAAAACTCAAAGATGCCTGGCTCAATGTCAGTGTTGAAAGCCTTGTACAGGTACATTAAATTCTTGTTTGTCGCTCAGAGTTTGCAAGTCCTGAGCAAGTATACTTCACCCCTAGAATACATGATTGAAGTCTTAAAGTCATGCTGAGTTGGGATTAGACCTAACATGCTGATGTTGTGAGGCTGGTGCTTTGTGATACTGAGTTGTGTGGATCAAGGGTCCAAGAAGACTATGCCCATTGACCATACAGATACCTTGTACAGAAGAAGTGAATTCATATGAAGAGAAGCTGGACAGCCAACACAGCCATTCCACAAGCTGCAATGGATGTTGATGAGACAACTTGACAGGTACTCATTCTGTTTACCAGTTCAGTTTTTATACCATTGAATTTCTTGATTGTGAAGAGGACAATTGCAAATGTGATACTAATATGGTGAGTTGGGCAAAAATAATGAAATGCCAGTGCATTGAAATAAACTTCTTGCTATCTGATGGTGAGATTCTGAACTAGCCACCTAAAGCATGAGGGCATAATTGGAAGAGTTTCTCTTGATATTGAGAATCTGATTTTTGAACTCTCACCCAATTAAATCATCTCACTTGGCATCTCTTTTACTACCTCAGACAAAGGAAAATTCACCCAGAGTGTTTGAGAATGGATGATGTGAGAATTACTTCACATGCTGCAAACACTAGTGCCTCTGATGTAAAAGCAAAAGAATAAGGAATACCATTGAGAGAGACGGTCTATAGAGAGGAAGTTAACCGTCTTGACATCTTAGCAGTTTGCCCTGCAACTAGTAACCATGTCTAATAGAGAACATGTCCTCATTAGAAAAGTGATATCAAGACATTATTTATTGCTTTTAATTTGGCCAATTGTATTCCTAGCCTAGATCGACATCACTAGAATGGACAGCAAAGTAGTAGAAGCTCATAGGTTGACTAGAGGTGGAAGTAGAGAAATGGACTAATTGCCCAGAGGAACCCAGTGAGATTCCTGAGTGATGCTCCCAGTTGACAGTCCTTTTGCTTAAGCTGTGGTCACCTAGATCAAATGAAATCTGTCCAGGAGCCAACAGGTAGGATTGATATGGAGAATGAAGGGGTTAATAGGATTGCTGGATTTAGGGTAACTGGAGTTCATACTTCTAGAACTTACAAGAGATACTGAAGGCCAAGAACAATGCTATTAAGCAGATTATTTAAGATTGTACATGTTGTAAACCAAGATACATATGTTCCTTTTGAAGCTATGGGCTGAATCTTACCATATTTTGGAAAGTATCATTTTGGCTGAGTTTCACCGAAGGTTTCACTGTGAGGTCTAGCAAATTTTCTCATGCTATCATCCCAAATTCATCTTTATTAACTACCTACCATAACTCTATGTTGCCCTCTCATCTGGTGCTAGTACAATTCTCCCAATCACTGTAGCCAGAGTATTGCATCCTGGCATTGCCAGGATATCCCAGGATCCCTATTGCTGGCGTGCACCCAATCAAGTGCTGTCAGTCCAGAGTTATCCTGCATAGTTCATGACATTTGCTCTGGACATTGCAGATAACAAGAAATTGACACCCCATTTTGCAGTCAGGGACCTGGACACCCTGCTGGATGGAGTAGTGCAGATAAGGAATGTTCTCTTCCTACGGAACTGGCTGAGGAGGGCATGACACCAGATTCTGCCTGCCTGGTCTGATGTCGCCACCTGGGTCATTGAGGTCTCAGCTGCCTGAATGAATACCCAGAAAGCCAATGACCTTCTCCAATCCATGAGGGTAACTGCCACCATTTTCTCTCTTCTACCTCGCACTCACTCATCTCTGCTACTGCACCCACCTCCCACTAAGGCTCATGCTCTGCCACTCTGACAACTGTATATAACACCTTCCCCAATATTGCATGGCTTCTGCACTGCCTACTCATTCACTCAGGATAGCTTACCACCTTACCCCACCTGTTTCAGTGATAAAGGCTGTGCCACCCATTTTCACTTCACTCAATCCCTCTTCTCTCCCTCCAGGAGAAAACAACACACAATCGTGCAGAAAGAGCCAAGACGGGTGAAGGGGTGCCCATCTTCAACTGAATGATCCCTGACCCTAGTTATCCCAAGTAGCTGAATGGCCTTGACTAAGCCCTGAACTCATATCAGAGGATGCCCCTGACTTACTGTGCCAGGACTCCCACTGAAGCATGTTTCTCTTGAGTTGACTGAAGACTACTTCCCTTCAATTTTGAAACACACCATTGCTTGCACGACATGTAGTGTGCTTACTGTGAATGCTGCTGTTACATGGTGCACGTGTGACATTGATATAGCATGGTGCATCCATCTCCTTGACTGATGACAGCTGTGACAAGATTCCTGGTTTGTTAAAAGGCAAGTCAAAACTGAAGTACAGTGTGCCTGTTAGCTCTGGATGAGGACCGAGGTGCTAAAGGCAAGGCAACTCAAGACTGTGAGCATCTGGGTAGGCACTAAGTGAGTGAGTGGTAGGGCAGCAAAACAGCAGCTTGGTCCAATCCATGAGATAGGTGCTGTTCAAATGCACAGACTGTCCTTCGAGAAATACTGCAATGATGGTTTCCAGGGTGCTCCAAAGTACAGAAGTGTACTGTAAGTCAATGAGAGATATATCATGGATAGGTTGGCATGCAACTGATGTGGGGGTAAGTATGGTACTGCCCTGGGATGTATCCTGAGATGCTGGTGCTAAGTGTTCAAAATGGATAGGTAAAGAATTCTTAGTGTTTAGTTTCTACCCAGCATATTGCAGAATAGGAACTTATATTTTAAGGATGTGACATTAGGTAGCAATGAGGGTGATAATGAGCAAAAATCCCTTTAATAAGCCTCTCATGATTCACTAGCAAGAATCAAATTTCGGCATCTGGAACTCTGTTCCAAAATGCACCTTATTACTCTGAATGTTGTGAAAGGCCTCTTTGGACTTTCATGTGATTGTGCAAAATTACTCTCCAATGCCCAAGTTGCTCATGGCTTGGGAATATTTTGCCCTATGTATAAGTAATCCTGCTGTAACAGATGATTGAAGCTTTCTGTGTAACAAAGATTCTCTGGCTTCAACCATTTCTGAAGTTCTCGCGTACTTTTTTCACAATAGGCCAGTGAATCTCTCTTAAAAACACTCACCTCCAAAGTCTAACTTAAAAAAGGAAAATATCAGCTTAAAGTTTTAGTCAGAAATTTGGGGATTGATATTTACACCAGTAACACTTTAGAGAAGTTGAAATTATCCATTGTCTTATTATTGCAGAGTTGTCAGGTTGGACACTGTTTAGGGGCCCTCCTATCCCCAAATGTAGCATGAAAGAAACCAGGTAGCATTTTTAACCTTAAACTCTTATTTAATATTATGCAAAATCTTAATCTCCTGTCAGAGTATAAAATTATTTCTCTTCATGAACTTGCATACTATCCAGGGCTGGCTTTGAAATTTGCAATACCTAATTTTTTACTTGTTTCAGAGCAAATACTTTATTTTGATTTCATTTATTTATTGTCGCATGTATCTTGTCACAAAATACAGTGAAAGGTGTTGTGTAGTGTTGCTAGTCTCTGGCACTATCTTAAAAACACAGAAAAATAAAACTAAAATATAGAATATAAAGGCAGAAAAACAAAGAAATAGATTTGGACAAATCTGAGAGAAACTGAATGTTCATTCTGGCAATTTTCTCTGCATTTTTCAATTTTAAACTGTAACTGAAGCTAGTGCTAGATTTTCCTCTGTTTGCACATTTACCTTGGCACAGTGGCATGGTGGCTCAGTATTTAGCACTCTTGCCTCACAGCACCAGTGACATGGGTTCAATTTGTCCCTTGGATGACTGTCTGTGTGGAGTTTGCACATTCTCCCCATGTCTTTGTGGGTTTCCTCCCACAGTCCAAAGATGTGCAGGTTAGGTGGATTGGCAATGCTAAATTGCCCATGGTGTTCAGGGATGTGCAGGTTAGGTGGATTAGCCACGGGAAATGTAGGGTTACAGGGTGGGTAGAATTTCGGTCTGGTTAGGATGCCCTTTAGAGGTTTGGCATGGACTTGATGGGCTGAATGGCCTGCCTCCACACTTTTGGGATTCTGTGATCTGCATAATTTGTGTAGAGATTTTCCTTAGTCTTTAATATTTTCTCTGATATCTTGAATTCTCTAGCTGCTGCACAATTATTTCCTTGCCCCACAATCTCTGTGACTTGAACCAGGCTGTGTATTTGCTATTCCTCCTAGACACCATATTATCATATTAGAGGGCAGTACTGGAAGGAATGCAGTATGCTCCAGTGTGGGGGTGGTAACCTTGATATTATGTTTTGACATTTGCAGGCATGAGGGGCTGAACATTTGTCTTCATTGGTATGTTACATCAAGTAGATTTGCAATTGTGCAAGTTTGACTTCAAATGTTTTAAGTTTGGATTTTTTCAGGTTGACCTCTGCATGAGGTATATGAAAAATATATGGTTTGTAGGCACAAGTTGGGCCACCTATACACAAGAATGATCATGATTTGAGGATATATGCTATTTATATAGTGATGAGGTGTTAATGTATTTGCATAGCCAAATGTGGCTCAGATTTTATTGGAAACAAATTAAAAATACTAAAGGCTCAGTGATTTATGTTTAGAGTCCACTTAATGTGGTAAGAAGGCCCAGCCTCAACATAATCTTGTAACAATCTCTCCTTAAAACCTATGTTCCAGTTTCTATTCTTTCAAGTTAATTCTCTCCTGTTTGAAACCCGTTCCAGATCTTCCAGCTGTGTGGACCAGAGTTGTCAACAAGCCTTTAGAAAACTGCTATGAATTAGCTACAAGGAGGTATTTTAGCACTTTATAACTTGGCCTCAGATCTTCTCTCCCTCAGGGCAAACAACTCTCTAACATTCCTCTTGATGAGACCAGGAACTTAATTGTGTAAGAAATAGTGAGTTTCAATCAATGTTTTACAGCTCTGCAGCTCCACGCATCAATTCAGTACATAATGCATTTTCAGGACTAATTACATTGCAATTAACCTTCCACATTAGTATATTTCACAGCATCAGATAAGGAATTAGACTGTAAATGTCTTCATTTTTGAGGCTGACAAAAATGTTTTACATGACCTAACCTTGTTTACCCTGCACTGTTCTGACATCTTTCATTATCACATGTTCAACGCAAGCTTTATGGAGTTGCATTTGAGGTACTTTTGTGGTGGAATGAGTGTGCTGTTAAGTATGTTATGGGCAGTTTCAACTGTTTCAATTTCAGCAATCTGCGCTACTTTTATTTAAATATTTCTTGCAACTCAAGAGATGTTTTCCATCCTATAACATCTAGAGGCACTCAAGACCTCCCCAAGGACCCTAAACTTAACACAGAGGCCATAATAGCTGAGCTCAGGCTAGTCTGAAAACTAATCCAGGGTTTCCATCATGTCAGTTATTGCCTTCATTTCATTACACACAGAGTTAGCCCCTAATGGATTCAGCTACACACAGTTTGCTATATAAAAAGAAAGGAAAAAAAAGCAATTTATTCACATTTTCACTCGAGCTGACTCTGGTCATGAAATTTCTCTGAAAATGCAAATCACTTAGTGCTATGCTATTGAGACCAGTGGTTAATGCTCTCAGTGGCAGCTTTTTTCCCAGGGCTAATGTTTTTATACCCAATGATTGAATGAATCGATCACTATATCATATTATCTCCATCACTCCATTTCTTTTTCTGAAGAGGTACAATCCACAATACTAAAACAACCACCCTTAGTCTCTAGACAATTGATTATCTACAATAATTTGCTCTTTCTATTGAATATAACAGAAAGGAATTATTTTTTCAATTATTGAGAATGAAAACATGTGTAGAGGAAATCAATGTGGCCATGGTTAATATCACATCAAAGGTAGGGAAAGATCTAGCAATGAAGCTATGGAGGATTATACTCTTTTTCTCCGGAAACTGGTTTACATTTGAATATAAGCAGAAAGTTATAGAAGGTGAAAAATATAGCAAGGAAACAAAGCTCTTTGTTTTAATACATTCAATCATAGCTATTCATAGAGGAACACAAAAACAGATGCTGTACTCTTGTCGGGCTGATTGCATCTGATGAAATTACAAACACTTGGAAATTCTGTGTAATATCAAATATTCAAATATTGATAACATTTGCAAAGAATGTTGATTTAATTATAACTGCATAATTGTTTAATTTGCATTTTAAATCTCAGTAGAGACAGTAAAATCTATTGTTAACATTTACTTAATAGCAGCATTTATTTTTCAAAAGAATCATTTTATTATTTCACAGTTGTGACTTTGTATATAACTAAAATAGCTCCAATATAGTGAGCATTCAACAATAACACTTTGCCTTCATGAGTGTTTTGTAGAATTCACTATATAAATATATTTTACACCTCTAATTACATAAAATAGCATATCTAGTTGTTAGAAGACTGCATTTGAAACAACCTTGTGTCTGAAATAATTTTTCTGTTAAGCATCTTATACGTGCTTTATTCTATTTCATTTTCAGCAATATGGACTACTTTTACTTATATACTTCTTGCAACATGGGATTTGTTTTCTATATTGACAGTAACAATAGTACTCAGAGATTACAAATGCAGTCCACACACATACACTTTTGCATCCAGAAACACATCAGCTTGAATGATTGCTTTTATAAAGTGAATGCAGGTAAATCTTGTCGCTGTCAGAAGGGTCACATAGATGAAGAAAAGAAAGCTAACCAGGAGCACTATCAGGTGAGTAGTTCTACCATAGCAGTTAGCAGTAGTTTTACAATAGGACTAGCAGCATGAACAGCAACAGAAAAACAACTAGATCTGCACAGCTGTTTGAAAGTTGCAATTTTACCTTCTAGCCCAATGGCTATGACGTTCTATGCAGACCAGAAAATTAAAGAAAATATAGATAACCTACATTAATAACTGAGTGATACACCTGCCGACACCAGAAAAATATAAACAAAATAATGATGGTACTAAAAGCATTATTGATTTCGCTGTTTCGTATTGCTAGCTCAAAGTACTTTGAGGGGAAAGCGAGGATTATCCTTACAGTAACAACTTTTGTATGTCTCTGTTTAACATCTTTGGATGCTTTTTCCATGTTAAAGGTACTAAAGCATTAGGTTAGTAACCCAGAGAGTGCAGGTTCATATTTCATCACAGGACTCTGAAACTGAATTCACAAGCACCACAAAATGACCATGAAAGCTACTGGCTATTTGTGAAAACCAATTGACTCTTTAATACTCTGTGAGTATTAAATTTCTTAATTTCACTTCAGTCCCCAACTATGCAGTTGACTTTTAATATGCAACCAAATGCAACTAGGAATGGGAAATAAATATCAGCTTGGTTGTCTCATCACAATTCAAGAATAATGAGTGTAAAGTTGGGTACATCTGCAGCAAGACTAGAAACTGCAGTGGCCGACAGTGCCATAAGTGAATGCGTCATTAAAATGTAAAGAAAACAAAATGACATAAGGAAAGAGATGATTATAGAGGCAAACAAATATTATTGCAGCATTTCTTCCAAGGTGAGAAAAAAATTTCTGGATATTTGTGTGACAACAACTTGTATTTATATGGAGCCTTTAATGTAATTAAATGTCCTAGAATGCTTTACAGAGGGATTAAAGCAAAATAAGATACTGAGTTATCTAGGGTGATATCAAGGCAGTAGATCAGAAACTTAATCTAACAGGCAGATTATAGAATGTGCTGTAAAAGGGAAACGTGAGACACAGTTTTGGAGAGGGACATGCAGAATTTAGGACCCAGGGAAATGAAGGTGCAGCCACCAGTGGTGGAATGATTAAAATTGGGGATGCTGAAGAGGCCAAACTTGGATGAGGACAGAAGATTGATGGGCTCAATGTGATTACAGAGATGGGGAGGAGGAAGCTCTGGATCTGGAAACAAAGATGACAATTTTAAAATCAGGGTGCTGATTGCCCAGGATTAAATGGAGGTTAATAATTAATTGAAGAGTGGGATTTTGTTTCTCCATGTTTGAAAGTGCTATATAAATCCAACTTGTTGTTGCACAGATAGCAGGATAAGGTTTTCAAAGGAAGCCCTCTCCAGACAAAAATTACACCTTTTCCTATTATGAACAGTTTAGTTAATGTGGGAAGCAATATTTCTGAATATGGCTCAGTTAATACAATATGTACTTGTAAATCAGATTCATTTATCTACAACTCTATGTAAAATTATATCACTAATATTGGTTTACAAATAATATACACACAGAGAGACAGAAGCAAACACTAAGCAAGTGGTCAATAGCAGTGTAATTTTAGACAAGACAGTGAAGGCAGATCCTTTATATAGATATTTGACATACCCTTCAAGTTTAAATCACAGTAAAGAAAGACATAGAAAATGTAGATCAAACACAACAAAGCCACCAATTACATGAATTATGGCCATGTGTCTAATGTTAACATGAATAAACCATGAAGATGTAAACAAACATTATTTACTGTACATCAGGTTCTTTTCAGTAATCAAAGCATACCTTTTGTCAGACCTTGTGATCTTAAAACAGAACTTGATCAAATCTGCTCCCCACTAGTCATTAATGGTAATTTTTCTAAAACAAACACAAGAACAGTCCCCGAGGAAAGCTGCTCTCACACTTGTGCACTGCATGCATGAACACTGTTTAACTCCGAGCTGCACAGGGCTATCTGTTAATTCATGGATTATATTGTTTAAACAGAGGTTAAAGCTACTTGTATCCCTTTGGGTAAGAACTATAAGTTGGAAGAGATTTCATTGAAGCACTCTCCTCTGTTGGTTTTCACAGACATATATGTGTTGTATTCCTTTCATTTACCATTCATGTGGTTTAATATATATAATTTAAATAATAAGGGAATATCTCTAGGCCGAAAACCACCTGCTGGTTTTTATTAGCTAATTAATGATAATTTATCTGACTTACACAATTGAGGAGAACTATTAGCCTTTAGGAATCTCTGTACGTTGTAAGAATTTTGATTACAATTATGATTTCACTGAGAGATTCTTTAAAGAAAGTTCCTTGTCATAGATGCCTGCAAGGAAAACTGATACTATCTTTTGGAACTGATCTGATGTTGCTTTTCTTATTAAAAGCCTCTGTTTGAGCATTTCCCTAGCTTAAATGTGAAGCCCATTTGGTCCGTAAGTTTCTAAGTTACAACAAAAGTCTTAATTTTACATAATACTGCACTCAAAAATGTCACTAAAATGTAGACTTAGGGAGCAAAATTGGACAGCTCCAGAAGCTGCGCTTGGGGATCATGATGATTATGCTGCTTGGTTATTGCCACTATAAATGTGGTGTGCAGCTAGTGTGAAATGCACTAAGTGGCTGTGTGCCCTCAGTAGAGGGGTCCAAATTTGTCTAAGCCTACCAGCACTGAAAGCTAGCTTGCACCTTAAAGAGGACATGCACCCTAGCTGGAGAAGGTCATGGATGTTGCTGGGAGGAGTTTCTGAGCTGAAAGAACTCTGGATTTTCTTCTTTTTTTATTCATTTATGGGATGTGAGCATTGCTGGCTGGCCAGCATTTATTGCCTGTCCCAAGTTGCTCTTGAGAAGATGCTGGTGAGCTGCCTTCTTGAACTGTTGCAGTCCTCACGCTTTGATTTGATCTACAATATCATTCGGGATTTTTCAAGGTCGATAAGGCATTTCTGGTTTCCGGTGCCTTGATTGATGCCAGGTGATCTATCAGGTTTCATTTCTTTGAGACTTTGTAGCAATTGATACAACTGAGTGGCTTGCTAGGCCATTTCAGAGGGCATTAAAAGTGAGTCTAGAGTCACATAAAGGCCAAACCAGGTGAAGATGGCAGATTTCCTTCCCTGAATGATATTAGTGAACTGAATAGGTTTTTCCTGACAATTGTCAATGGTTTCATGATCATCAGTAGATTCTTAATCCCAACTTTTTTTTATTGAATTCATTTGCCATATGCCATAGTGGGCCTTGAACCTAGGTCCCCAGAACCTAGCCAGGTCCCCTGGCTTCTTGCTTTCAGCGTCGCGAGTGGTGACAGCGCGAGCCGGGGGCAGCCAGGAAGGTAAGCTTTTCTTTATAAAAACTTACATCGTGAAGCAGCAGCCTTCTTGCTTTCAGCGTCGGGAGTGGTGAGAGCGCAAGCCAGGAAGTGAACTATTATATTTGGGCATTGGTCGGTAAGGTAAGGTTCTTTTTCTTTATTCCTCTGGAAGTCTACAGTAGAGAGAATGGAAGCTAGGGCAGTTGCATGCTCCTCTTGTAGGATGTGGGAGGTAAGGCTCACCACTGGTGTCCGTTCTGACTTCACCTGCGAGAAGTGCACCCATCCAGCTTCTCACAGATCACTTTAGGGAAATGGGGCTGGAGCTGGATAAACTCTGAATCATTCAGGAGGCTGAGGGGGTGAAAGGTACAGGACAAAGGTAGCTGGGTGACTGTCAGCAGGGGGAAAGGGAATAGGCAGATAGTGCAGGGATCCTGTGGCCATTCCCTTCAATAATAAGTATATTGCTTTGGATACTGTTGGGTGGTAGTGGTGGGGAGGGGGGGGGCGACCTACCAGGGGAAAGCCATAAGGCCCAGGTCTCTGGCACTGAGCCTGGCCCTGTGGCACAGAAGGGAAGGGGGAAGAATAGGAGAGCGATAGTGAAAGGCGATTCACTGGTTAGGGGAACAGACAGGAGATTCTGTGGTACTGAGCGAGACTCCCGGATGGTATGTTGCCTCCTGGGTGCCAGGATCAGGGATATCTTGGATCGAGTCTTCAGGATCCTTAAGGGGAGGGAGAGCAGCCAGAAGTCGTGGTCCACATCGGTACCAATGACATAGCTAGGAAGCGGGATGAGAACCTGAAAAGTGATTATCGGGTGTTAGGATGGAAGCTGAAAGCCAGGACGAGTAGAGTACTAATCTCAGGATTACGACCGGTGCCATGGGCTAGTGAGGCTAGAAACAGAAAGAGAGCGCAGCTGAACGCTTGGCTACAGTGCTGGTGTAGGAGGGAGGGCTTCAGGTTTGTGGATCATTGGAATACCTTCTGGGGACGGTGGGACCTGTACAGGAAGGACAGGTTGCACCTGAACTGGAGGGGCACCAATATCCTGGGCGGGAGGTTTGCTAGAGCTCTTCGGAAGGGTTTAAACTAGTTTGGCAGGGGGATGGGAACCGGAGTGACAGATCAGAGGATGGGGTAGCCAGTGTACAGACAGATAGAGCAAGCAGAGAGTCTAGGAGGAAGGATAAGTAGTTAATAGGGCAAAGTGGCCGTCAGTGCGACGGTTAGGGTGTGTCCACTTCAATGCAAAAAGTGTCAGGAATAAGGGTGACGAACTTGGAGCATGGATCAGTATTTGGAACTACGATGTTGTGGCCATTACGGAGACTTGGATAACACAGGGGCAGGAATGGTTGTTGGATGTTCCAGAGTATAGATGTTTCAAAACAAATAGGGGAGGGAAGTAAAAGAGGTGGGGGAGTGGCATTGCTAATCAGGGATGGTATCACAGCTGCAGAAAGGGAGGTCGTGGAGGAGGGTTTCTCCACTGAGTCAGTATGGGTGGAAGTCAGAAGCTGGAAAGGAGCAGTCACTTTATTGGGAGTTTTCTATAGACCCCCCCAGTAGCAACAGAGACACTGAGGAACAGACTGGGAGACAGATTTTGGAAAGGTGCAAATGTAATAGGGTTGTTGTCATGGGAGACTTCAACTTCCCTAATATAGACTGGAACCTCCTAAATGCAAATAGCTTGGATGGAACAGATTTTGTCAGGTGTGTCCAGGAAGGATTTCTGACTCAATATGTAGATAGGCCGACTAGAGGGGAGGCCATATTAGATTTGGTGCTTGGCAACGAACCAGGTCAGGTGTCAGATCTCTTGGTGGGACAGCGTTTCGGTGATAGTGATCACAACTCCCTGACTCTTACTATAGTCATGGAGAGGGATAGGAGCAGACGGTATGGGAAAGTATTTAATTGGGGGAGGGGGAATTACAATGCTATTAGGCAAGAACTACGGAGCACCAACTGGGATCAGATATTCTCAGGGAAACGCATGATAGAAATGTGGAGGTTGTTTAGGGAGCAGTTGCTACAGGTACTGGATAGGTTTGTCCCACTGAGGCAAGGAAAGGATGGTAAGGTGAAGGAACCTTGGATGACAAGATATGTTGAACACTTAGTCAAGAGGAAGAAGGAAGCTTACTTAAGGTTGAGGACACAAGGATTGGACAGAGCTCTAGAGGTCTACAAGGTAGCCAGGAAGGAACTGAAGAATGGACTTAGGAGAGCTAGAAGGGGGTATGAGAAAACCTTGGTGGGTAGGATCAAGGAAAACCCCAAGGCTTTCTCTATACTTACGTGAGGAACAAGAGGATGGCCAGAGTGAGGGTAGGGCCAATCAGGGACAGTGGAGGGAACTTGTGTGCAGAGTCAAAGGAGGTAGGGGAGGTCCTTAATGAATACTTTGCTTCAGTATTCACCAGTGAGAGGGACCTTGACATTTGTGAGGACAGCATGAAACAGGCAGATATGCTCGAACAGGTTGTTGTTAGGAAGGAGGATGTGCTAGAAATTTTGCAAAACATGAGGATAGATAAGTCCCCTGAGCCAAACGGGATATACCCAAGGTTACTATGGGAAGCGAGGGAAGAGATTGCTGCCCCTTTGGAAATGATCTTTGCGTCCTGACTGTCCACTGGAGTAGTGCCAGAAGATTGGAGGGTAGCAAATGTCATTCCCTTGTTCAAGAAAGGCAATAGGGATAATCCTGGAAATTACAGACCAGTCAGTTTTACTTCTGTAGTGGGAAAATTATTGGAGAGGAATCTGAGAGATAGTATTTATGTTTATTTGGAAAAGCACAGTTTGATTAGAAATAGTCAGCATGGCTTTGTGAGGGGTAGGTCATGCCTCACAAGCCTTACTGAATTCTTTGAGGATGTGACAAAACACATCGATGAAGGTAGAGCAGTGGATGTGGTGTATATGAATTTTAGCAAGGCATTCGATAAGCTTCCACACAATAGGCTCATTCAAAAAGTAAGGAGGCATGGGATTCAGGGAAATTTGGCTGTCTGGATACAAAACAGGCTGTCCAATAGAAGACAGAGGGCGGTAGTAGATGAAAAGTATTCAGCCTGGAGCTTGGTGACCAATGGTGTGCTGCAGGAATCTGTTCTGGGACCTCTGCTCTTTGTGATCTTTATAAATGACTTGGATGAGGAAGTGCAAGGGTGGGTTAGTAACTTTGCAGATGACACGAAGGATGGTGGTGTTGTGTACAGCATGGAGGGCTGTTGTACGTTGCAACGGAACATTGACAGGATACAGAACTGGGCAAAGAAGTGGCAGATGGAATTCAACCCAGAAAAGTGTGAAGTGATTCATTTTGGAAGGTCGAATTTGAATGCAGAATACAGGGTTAATGGCAGGACTCTCGGCAGTGTGGAGGAACAGAGGGATCCTGGGGTCCGCATCCACAGATCCCTCAAAGTTGTGACCCAAGTTGATAGGGTTTTGAAGAAGGTGTATGGTGTGTTGGCTTTCATTGGCAGGGGAATTGAGTTTAAGAGCCGTGAGGTTATGCTGCAGCTCTATAAAAGTGTGGTTAGACCACACTTGGACTATTGTGCTCAGTTCTGGTCACCTCATTACAGGAGAGATGTAGAAGCTTTAGAGAGGGTGCAGAGGAGATTTACCAGGATGCTGCCCAGACTGGAGGGCATGTCTTATGAGGAAAGGTTGAGTGAGCTAGGGCTTTTGTCATTGGAGTGAAGAAGAATGAGAGGTGACTTGATAGAGATTTACAAGATGCTGAGGGGCATAGATAGAGTGGATAGTCAGAGACCTTTTTCCCAGGGCAGAAATGACTATTACAAGGGGGCATGATTTTAAGGTGATTGGAGGAAAGTATAGTGGAGATGTCAGAAGTAGGTTCTTCACACAGAGAGTGGTGGGCGTGTGGAATGCGCTGCCGGCAGTGGTGGTGGAGTCAGATACTTTAGAGACTTTTATGCGACTCTTGGATAGGCACATGAAGGATAGTAAAATGTAGGGTATGCAGGGTGGATTGATCTTAGTAGGATAATAGGTCGGCACAACATCGTAGGCCAAAGGCCCTGTACTGTGCTGTACTGTTCTATGTTCTATTAACATTAGCTGACTTTCAGGATTAATAGTCTCGTGATAATACCACTAAGCCATCATCTGCCCTGTACATAATGATGCAGCCCTGAAGGCCTTGGTGCAGGGGATGCAAAGGTGGAGAGTGCATTTGTATTGAGGAGTATTTTAAGCATTGCCTAAAATGATAATTTCAAATGGATCTGGCAATGGAACAGCCTTAGATCCTGGAGAAGTAAGACTTAATTTCGAGCACTCCCTCATGTCTATCAAACCAATGTTACTTGTACTAGTGCTATCATGGCATAAGCTATATCTCATTTAAGAACCTCTTCCCAATTGATTATCAAATGGTTTCTCTTGCCTTGTAGATCTCTAGTGGGTAAAAGGAGCAAATAAACTATAATGAAGAGTGGTGAGGATTAATCTTACAACATAGTGTCAAGTGGTATAGCCTCTATTTACCAACAGCGAACAAAATTCAGGCAGCTGTTGAGATCTGAAGGTTCTTCTGACATTATTAAGTTGGTTGCTTGAGCAGACAGTCAGCAGCTAGAAGAGCTGAACATTCAAGAACCCAGTAGAAGAAAATTTTGGGGGAAGATTCTACGAGGCAAGATCTACAGTCAGGGTAGAAAGCATTTCAGGCCTGGTAAGAAATGTACCATAGGAGCTAGAATCTCAATGATACTGAAATACCGGTTGTACAGATTGTGTTGGGTGTTGATAATGTGCAAGAACATTCCTGAGGTGAAGCTCAGTAGGGGGGCAAACAAATATTGGAGGTGTTGTTAGTAATATTGAAATCTCTGGTAGGCAAGGGCAAATCTTTAAAACAAAAGTGCTGTTTAGATGTTAGGAAAGCTAGAAGTAAGTGAAGTACTTATAGCTCAGATTGAGCATCATTGCCAGAGTGGGTGGGCATGAGGCAAAGCCACCAAAGGAAAATCAAGGGCCACAGAAATAATTTAAAATTAGGTCACAGATCTGGGAATGTTGCATAGCCAGAATTAATGCGATAACATGGCAAATCAGAAACCTAAGCAGACAAATTCTAACATAAGAAGCTAGGAGACTACTGACACTGCAGAAAAAGCAGGAGATCTATTACTTAAACCCTAGTAATGGCAAGAAGCATTTATTTAAATCACACAAAGTTGGAGTCATCCAGAAAATACCTGTCAAGCAACAGGGATTCTTGGTAAAAGCAGGAATTGTCTAACCTATTAAAGCCAAGAGGATTCAACTTATAGAGCCACAAAGAGCAGGATTCAGTTGGTAAATCTGCAGGCGATGGGATTCATTGTGAGAGGCTGTGAAAATGGCGGAATCAGCCATTTTATTTACAAAAGGGCATTTTGTCAGCATAATTTATTCAGTACAGCAATACACAGCAACAGGTGCATGAGCACTGTTCTACCACAAAATTAAAAGGTTTTAAAGAAAGGAAAGGAAATAACTTATGTGGCACTAATGTCCCAGACTGTAACCATCTCCATTTAAACAGAATCTAACCTTTGATGTCCAATGGCATGATCATCACTGAATCCCCGACAATCAACATCTCGGGGCTACCATTAACCAGAAACTGAAAGGGACCAGGCAATAAGTCCTGTGGCTACAAAATTGCCCTTCCCCAGGGCAATTAAGGTTGTGCAATAAATGGTGGCTTAGCAAGTGATGCCTAATGCTGTGAATGAATTTTAAAAAAGTCTATTAATTCACCTGGATACTATAAAAGACAATTTGATTAGGTAGAACAGTCTGCTTTAGAAGAAACCCAAGGATGGTATTCATAAGGGAAACAGTTATGCAACCTTTCTTATGGCATGAAGATATTTATGTCATTGCATAGCTTAGTAATTTTACGCTTGACATGGGGGCGGGTATCATTATATTATTAGATAATGTACCATAATTGAAAAATTTAGCATCCAGCAGTGCAACTACATGGTGCAGGAGGTGTAGAATTTAAATTTAAGGGTATGATACAAGCAACTCTGCAACACAAGCAACGTCAGATAGTATTTAATTTATATATACTTCATAATCAAGAATTCTCACTCAGCATGAATGCATGTTTCGATATGAATCTTCTGCAAATGACAGAAAGAGTCAGACTGGTTAAAGTCAAGAAGTTACAAGCAACAGAAGTAATGGAACAACTGATCAAGGAACAGCTAGACATAAAACAACAGGTCAAATAAATAAAGGCAATGTTCCAAGTGTGGCTTAACTAAAGTTCTATAAAGCTGCAACATAACTTGTCTATCCTTATACTCAAATCCCCTTCCAATGAAGGCAAGCATGCTATAGAGCTTTTCTGCTACCTTATCTACCTGCGGTGCTATCTTCAGTGATATGTGGACCTGCACACCCAGATCTCTCTGCATATCAATACTCCTAAGGGTTCTGCCATTCACTATATAATTTCCACCTGTACTCGACCTGTATTATGCAGCTGAACTGTTAAATCAAACGATGAGTATTTCATTCTAGGTCAAACTTAATATTCATTAGTTTGAGAAATGATAAGATTTTGGAATATCTGTTCAGAAGGAGAGGAGGGACTTTTCCAAATTAGTTGCTTAAAATAAAAGTAGCTCATATGGGAAAGAGATGGGAGACAACAGAGGAAGATACAGGGGACTAACAACTGAAAATCTGAGAAATTGTGAACTTGGCAATGATACTGTATCATACTCAAATAACCTTTTGAATTTGGAAAACTTCCAGGGGTAAGTAAGGTTCCCTGATTTCCTTGCCATTGACAGGCGCTCATGGTATTATGGCCACACCAGCATGTCTGCCATTTGGTAAATTATGAAAAGACCAATGGAGACTTCCTCAGACTCGTGCTTCTTAAGATTAGAAAGTCTTGTAAAATTTGTTTCAGTTAGACCTCCAGGTGGGCTGCCCAATTGCAGAGGCTCAGGAGCTCTGTGTAAGTAATGTACCCTTGATTCCTACATTGTCTCTGTGTGCAAAACATCAGGACAACCCTACCCCTCCTCTAGCAGAATCAAGTTCTGCCTGTTCCCTTAATTTTTTGGTTTTGTCTAGAGGACACTGGAATGGCTGTGGATTGTCTGAGCTTCAAGCAATTGTTTTATTTAGTCAATACAGGGCAGCTATATATTGTCCTTTTTAAAACATACTTGTGTGGGATCTTGTGAGCCAAATGTGCATATACACAGAGAAACTCTCAACTATGATACAGTCCCGGAAGAGACTCTCATGACCTAGCTAGGGACTACTAACTTTTTTTAAAAGTAGACAAAGTGCGAGAACCAGAAACTAAAGAATAAATCCATAAGATTTAATGGTTTTGAACAAACAACAATGAACCTAACAATAATTTATAACACAAGTATAACTTATATTCTAACACTCAGAATTAACATGTGAAAGTGTAGATAATAGACAATGATCGAGTACCTCACAGTGCACATCAAATATTACATGTGATTAAGACTGATCCTGTGGATTTCTCAGCGATTCCCCTTGCACTTTAATGATGCAGTGGCTCATCAGATCTCATTAAACTCCACAGGTGATTGCAATTTGTCAATTTTGTAGATCTGGCCTTGAAGGGCTCTTGTGGTACAGTGGTAATGTCCCTACTCCTGAACCAGGAGAACTGTGTTCAAGTCCCACCAGCTCCAGAGATGTGTTATAACAACCCTGAACAGGTTGACTTAAAAACAAAAGTTGAAAGCCTCAATAGTCATCCTGTCATTGTTTCAATGTTTGCTCCCATTCTGATTGATTACCTTTCTTTTCTGGGACTACATATCCTTGGACTCCAGAAACTGCACTACAGTCCTTAATCACAAGCACAACTTCAGTTTTTGCCAACAGCTAAGTTCATCAACCTAGAACCACTCTTGCTTTATTCTCTGAGCTCCAAGCTTGCTCAGTTGTATCAAGAAAATACTGCTTGTAGGTTTTCAATCTCCACTCTCTACTGTATTGAACTATGAATTGTGCTCGAGCTTCTTTCAAGTCCTTCCCAGCTCCTTGTATTTCCTTGATCCCTCATCATATGGCTATTCAATTGCTCCAGAACTTCTCCGAGCCCTAACTGTACAGAACCTGTGTATTTTAATTGCCTTTAGCATCATAGCTAACAGCCCTGTCTAACATGGAGTCTGCTTCTGTCTCTGCTTCTTTCTCTAACTGCCTGTAACCTTTCAACTTCTCTTCAGTACTCTTGAATTGTCCTGAGAGAAGAATTGAAAATTTTGCAAATAACTCACCCCTATTTTGAATCAGATGTGGATGCAATTGATATCTTTTGGAGCAGCCAGATAGAACATCCCCTTGGAACTGAGCATGTCCTGAATTTTATATTCTCACAGAATTCTAGCTTCTGTGCGCAAAATAATGCTTAAAAAGAGGGATTCATCACAGGAGCAACTGGACTCTTTGACTGGACCCTTCTTACTGTGGGAGTTGTTTACTGGGGAGTGGCATCAAGATAAATTAATTCATGAATAGAAGTCAATAAAATAGACATATATACTTCATATAAGCTTCATGAAAGAATGATTGAAATAATTAGAGGCGGTTCATGTTAGCTTAGATGCCCATAACCCACAACTAATTGGTATTTGGCACTTTGCTAATTTTTACCAAACATATCATTCTATTGTTATGTGATTTTTTTTCCCAGCTTGTTAAAATGTACTACAACATTACCACACAATCATTTTATTTTCAAACAGCAGTTGAACAAACGGCATGAAGTTAGATTCCTTGAGTCTAAAATCTCACAGCTAATATTTGCTCAGAGTTGAAAGATTTGTCTTTCAGAGATTGAAGGTATGTGTCAGGAGAGAGTAAACAGCAGAAAGGCAAAGTTTATTTGATTTGATCTATTGTTGTCACATGTTCTGAGATACAGCAAAAAGTGTTGTTTTGCATGTTCTGCAGACAGTTTGTACCATACAAAGTGCATCAGGTAGCAGAACAGAGTGCAGAATACAGTGTTGCAGCCGCAGAGATGGTGCAGAGAGAGATTAACATTAACATTTGAGAGGTTTATTCAAAAGTCTGACAACAGTGGGCAAGAAACTGCTCTTGAATCTGTTTGTTTGTGTATTCGAACTTTGATATCTTCTACCCGATGGAAGGGGTGTAAGACAGTATGACTGGGGTGGGAGGGGTCTTTGATTAGGTTAGTTGCTTTTCTGAGGCAGCTGGAAGAATAGATGGAGTTAATGGATAGAAGGCTGGTTTGTACGATGGATTGGGCTGTGTTCACAACTCTCTGTAGTTACTTGCGGTCTTGGAAGAGCAGTTGCCATATGAAGCTGTGATGCATACAGATAGGATGCTTTCTATGGTACGTCTATGTATAGTATGCATTTTTCATACTAAGAAATACAGCTGGAAAGGAATTTACCGAAGTAGGTCAAGAATAGCTAAGATGTCATTTCATGCTTGGGTTGATAAAGCTTATTATTGTAGCTGTTTTGGGCATAAAGATCTTTTATTGTATTACCACAATGGGCCAACATAATTTTTTTCTAAAAATCCAAGAAGATACTAAGAAGGCAGTAGGAGCATATCACCATCATAGGTAATGTCAGCATTCTAACCCTGAGGATCTGCATGCCGTGTCGCAAGAGATTTAGTGATCTCACAAGAGCAGTCAAAGTGAATGAATGCGTCAACACTGAAGCAAGTCACACATTCAAGTTTTATAGATTGCACATACTATTTAACATCAGCCAAATGTACTTCACTACCAAAATATTTTTGTTTACAGGATAAGGTAGCACACAATCAGACATAGCAGCAACAGACAAGGATGTGCATTCTCACTGCAATGGAGGTCAATATTAGCTGTTTCTATTTCTACGGCTATTTCTAAGACACTAACCTTCTCAGATAAACATAAGGGACTATTCAAATACAAGCGACTTCCATTTGGAATCACATCTGCACCTTTCTTTTTCCAAGATGCCATGGATCAGATTTAAGTGAATTGGAAGGAGTCCAGTGTTACCTAAACAATATTTTAGTCACAAAGGGTACCGAGAAAAAGCATCTCTATAATTTAGATGCTATTCTGCAGAGACTTGAATATTATGGTCTAAGAGTGAAGAAAGATAATTGTGACTTTTTAAAATCCTCCATTGAATATTTAAGCCATGCCATTGATGCTAAGGGACTACACAAGTCACCCTCAAAAGTAAAAGCCACAATTGAGCCCAAAATGAACAATGATCATTTTCAGGCTTGCTAAATTATGCTAAATGGCAGATTTATCCCAAATCTTCCAACTATTCTCAAGCTGTTGCACAACAGGTACAACTCCAGAATTGAAGCCATATGTCACATGGAAGCTAGAACTTATCTGTACAAGTAGGACATCGCCTATGGGTAATGAGAATTATCATTCTAGCACAGAAAAAGAAAAATATGTTAAATCGCATTATGAAGTGTGACATTGTCAGAATGAAGGAGATATCCAGACGTTATTTTTGGTGGCCAGAGCTTGACTCCAAAATTAACTAGGAACACAGGTAAGAAGTGTATCTCAATAACGCACCAACTCCAACATCTATGCTGACTTTCGACTGATTTTGTATTGAGCTGAGCCAAGATAATACAACATGCTGATCGTATTGGTAGATTAGCAGCCTAACAAAGAAGGCGAAGCAAATGCACCAGTGTTTGCCACTGAAATGAGTATGAATACAGTAATAAAGTATCTGGACACAGATTTTTACTTAGACTGTCACCACATCAGCACATCAGCACATCATTATTGGTTCCCCAGCAGAGGCCCCACCATCTCTAACCTTGGGATCCCTAGTGTAACCCCACACCTCAGGGTGCAGATGCAGTCGTGTTGTGATCAGCTATACATTGCTATCAAGACTCGTTCCTTGAGGTAAGTAGTGGCAAAAGCCAGACATCCTGAAGTTTCAAGTGGATAATCCAGGTCAGTTTCCTTCTAAAATCCCTGGTATTATAGAGGCCAGTCTTTAACCAATTTGGTTCCATATGGTATCAAGGAATGGCGGAAGGCATTGGATAATGTAAAAGTTATGTGCCTTGACAACATCTCACTTGTGCACTTCTAATCTGTTCCAGTACAGTTACCATGAGATAAAGGAGCAGAAGTAGGCTATTCGGCTCAGCCATCCAATGATATCATGACTGATCTGATAATCTTAACCTCACTTTCCTGATTTATCTCCACGATTCTTGATTCTTTACTGATTAAAAGTGTGTCTATTTCAGTCTTCAATAAACTTAACGACCCAGCCTCTACAGCCCTTTGTGCTAAAGAATTCCATAGATTCACACTTTCTGGCAGAAGAAATTGCTCATCTCTGCTTTGAATGCTTGAGCCTTACTTTGACATATGCCCTTTGGTTCTAGGCTCTCCCACAAGGGAAAACAATATCTTTGTATATATCCTACTAAGGCCCCTAAAAATCTACATAAGTTTTCCTCTCATTTTTCCAAATTGCAATGAGCACAAGCCCACCTACTCGACCTCTCCTTATAAGAAAATCGCTCCATTCCCAGAATCAACCTAAAGAACCTTCTCTGGGCTACCTCTCATGCCAGTATATTGTTTCTTAGATTAGGGAACCAAAAATATTTGCAGTATGACAAAGTATAGTCTGATTTGTACTGTTTTGTATAGTTTTAGCAAGACTTCCATATTTTTCACAATCTATTAGCTTTGAAATAAAGGCCAATAGTCAGTTTCCCTTCCCTATTATCTGTTGAACTTGGTTCTAGGTTTTTTTTTAGTTCATGCACAAGGACCCACAAACCCCTCTGTGTTGCAGCTTTCTGCAGTATTTCCACACTTAAATAATATTCAGCTCTTCAATTATTCCTGCCAAAGTGCATAACATCACATTTTTTCACATTATATTCCATCTGCCAGGTTTTTACTCACTCTTTCAATCTGTCTATATCTCCTGGAAATAATAATGCAGGCAGGTACCCAGCAATGTGGAAAATTGCCCAGGTATGTCCTGTCCCCCAGAAAATACAAGCCAGCTAATTATTCCACTCTCAGTACACTCTTGACAAGCAACAACATATGGAATAGAAACAGAAGTTGCTGGAAAGGCTCAGCAGAGTTAATGTTTTGGGTCCAGTGACCCTTCCTCAGAATTCAGTTAAGTTCTGAGGAAGTGGTCACCAGACTCAAAATGTTAACTCTGATTTTTCTTCACGGAAATTGCCAGACCTGCTGAGGTTTTCCGGCAACTTCTGTTTTTGTTCCTGATTTACAGCATCCACATTTCTTTCGGTTTTTATTTAACAAAAGGAATAAATTGTCTACAATACAATCCAGCAGTACTTACTATAACTTACTTAGTGATGTTTTGTTTGGGTTCTGCTAGGGTCACTCTGCTCCTGACTGCATTACAGCCATAAAACATGGACACAAAAACTGAATTTTGGAGGTGAAGTGAGTGTGACTGCCCTTGACATCGGTGCAACGTTTGGCTGAGTGTGGCATCAAGGAGTCCTAGCAATTCTTAAGCTAATGGGAATTAAGGAGCAAACTGGTTGTATTCATATCTAATACAAAGGAAGATTTTGTGGTTGTTGGAGGTCACTATCTCAATCTGGGGCCATCACTGCAAGAGTTCCTCAACATAGTGGTCATAAGGTCAATAATGCAGATGTTAGCTGATACTATACAATATTCAATACCAATCACGGCTCTTCATGTACTGAAGCTGTCTATGTCTGTATGAAACAAAACCTGGACAACATATAGACTTTGGCTGATGTGGTAAGTATATTCTTGCCATAAAAGGGCTAGGTAATGACAATCTCCAACAAAAGAGAATCTAATCCTCTCCCCTTGACATTTAACACATGACCAGCACTGAATCACTTACTAACAACATTCTAGGGGTCACCAATAACCGCAAATTGAACTGGACTAGCCTTCTACTGTGGCTGCAAGAAAATGTCAGTGGTGGGAGTTTTGAGGTGAATAACTCACTTTGAGACTCCTCAAAGCCCATTCACCATCTACAAGAAATAACAAAGGACTGAAGATATTCAACACTATCCAGGAAGAAGCAGCCTGCTTGATTAGCACTCCTTGTAACACCTTCAACATCCACTCTCTCCACCACTGATACAGAATGACAGCAGTACGTACCATCAACAAGATGGGCAATAACTCACTATGTCTCCTTAAACAGTAAATTTCAAAACCATGACCTCTACTATATAGAAGGACAAAAGCAGTAGCTGCATAGATGAACAACCGCCTGCAACTTCTCCTCCAAGCCACACATCGTTCTGACTGCAGCAGTTCAAGGAGAGACTCAACACCACTACCTTTTTAAGGCAAAGACTAGTGAATTTTATCAAACAGGATACCCCTTTGGTTGTTTACAAGCAAACTACTGACAATACCTAATGAGACCATTCTTGCAAAATGCATAGTGTTCAACCTTAGATGTTATTCTGCAATTAAGCAACATTTGCTGGACAATCCAGAGTGAACAAAAAAATTAGGTTGCTAAATAACTTAGGATTGTTAGTTGGACTTGTAGTGTGGCACACTTGGATGTATAGGAAGCTATGCATTTTAAAACACAGACTCCTGTCCTTTGCAGACAGAAAGAACACATGCACTCACTGTGCATTTTTTTAACTCAACAAAATAGCAATTTGCTGTTCCTTTCTCCGGACAATTGACCAATCAGAACTCATCTGCCTGGTTTAAAATTTAAAACTAACTGAAATGTTCCCTCTAAGCTGCATGGCCACATAGCTGGGCAGCCATTTGGAGAGTCCGCACATATCAAATAGTATGCGGACGCATTGACTTTCAGTTCCAGAAGTCGCTGGGTGCAAAGAGGTTGAAAGTCCATACAGCAGCAGGCAAAGTTATAGGGAATATAGATTAACAGTCAGTCATCATTAACTGGTGAATTCTCCATGACAACCCCTCCACAGTCTGCTTGCAAACTAATCTGCACTCTCCTCTCGTACAATACAAATGTTGGTTTTCCCCTTAAAATGATAATCTTTTAATGGTAGCAAATTGTCCTGATGAGTGCAAAGTTTTGACAAAATTGCATTTTTTTCAGCAAAACACATTTTTATTTACTTAAAATGATTTTCCATTTTCGAATTTTAACTCATTATCACCAGGTATTGATTCTAAATTCTCAATGAAAAGTACAAACTCGGTTTAAAACATTCTGTTAACAATGCTCCAGAAAATAAAGCAATGTATTCTCAATCAATACCCTGTACACTTTTGTCTTTTCTTGCCGTTGTTTCAAAGAGTAAAAATATTACTTAATATAACAAAAAGTAACAAATAATCAAGTGAATGAACAAATAGTAAGATAAATATCTTGTTGTTTAATTAATGTAATCATTGAAATTAATTACACAACAGGATGTTGCCTCTTATATCAGATTCTGCCTTAGGTGAGATAGGTCACACAACGAAGAATACCACAAATGAGCATGACTACTCATGTAACATTCCAAGTCAGTCTTTGATGTTAAACAGAAATGACTATCACACTCCATCTTCTGCTGATTACAGGGAACCATTAAAAATGATATTGAAAACAACGGATATGTGGAAAAATTCACATTCATCTTGTTGATGGTGAAATTACTGGGAAGAGCTCAACTGTGAAGTTGTTTATGGCTTAAAAATATTCAAACCATCATGCTTTAAATATTGCCATTATCATTTTCAGTCTTCATGTCTTCTCATGCTCCAGGGATTTAAGAGATGAATAGGAGCAATAAGTTCACTTTGCAGAATTAATGTAGTAATTCTTTATCATAAGAACAGAGCATTACCTTAGACTGAGTTTTATGTGAAATGGTTTGAAGCCTCTTTTTTTAATGATGGGTCTAATTTGTTAACTCCTTCTAAATTATTAATTCCCTTTATATTCAAGCAGTTATTACATGTCATAACAGTATATCTATGAGGTGAAATTTAATAGCATCTACTGAACCTCTGGAATGGATTTGAGAAGTGAAAAGCTATTAAAAAATTGATAATGAGCTAAATGTTTGCCTCAACAGATTCACAGAGGTGACAATTTTAATCAGTAGGGATCTTGTCTTAGCCAATTTAAGGATACAATGCTTAAATAAACTATTTATTTTGTCAGATTGCTATCATGATTGTACAAAGGCACTTTGTGCATTATGATTTGCAAGTCTTTACATTTTGATTCTAAAAGTAAGGTATTGATATATACTACTTAGCATTTACTTTATCTAAACAATATTTTTTTCCATAATAATATGCTAATTTATGGAAGTTGTGAACCAGGTTTGAGTGACTTTGTCTTCTGTGCTTTATGGAAATAACACCATATCTGCTATTTTCAGCCCAGCTTGTCCCCGCCTCCCTAACCTGTCCTTCCTCCCACCTATCCCCTCCTCCCACCTCAAGCCCCACCCCCATCTCCTACCTACTAACCCTCATCCCGCCCCTTGACCTGTCAGTCCTGCCTGGATTGACCTATCTCCTCCCTACCTACACTCACCTTTACTGGCTCCATCCCCGCCTCTTTGACCTGTCTGTCTCCTCTCTACCTATCTTCTCCTCTATCCATCTTCTATCCGCCTCCCCCTCTCTCCCTATTTATTTCAGAGCCCCCTTCCCCTCCCCCACTTCTGAAGAAGGGTCTAGGTCCAAAATGTCAGCCTTCCTGCTCCTCTGATGCTGCTTGGCTTGCTGTGTTCATCCAGCTCTACACCTTATTATCTCTGCTATTTTCAATGGTACATTTTCATGGTTGCTGTGAGAAGTGCCTTACAGATTGGCAATAAAAGCAGAATATTACATTTACGTTTGGCTTTAAATCATATTAATGCCTTTGCAGTAAGAATACCTCAATCTGACGCCCATCTTTTGCCATTCACTGTGAAAAAGGCACCTAGATTACAGATAAAACCAAATACAATTTTATTCTATGTCAACCATGAAACATAATGTGTAATCTAAGAGATTCTTTCAGATGTGCAAGAGTAGCTGTTAATATTTTAGCATCTTTAATTTAAGTAAAGAAGCACGCAAAAGCCAAACTTAGGCCCAGATCACAGATATGAAATGCTTATTTAACATGGTTACTTGCATAATTCAAGATGAAACATTTTCCAGTGTTATATTTCAATTGAAGAATGGACAATCTTCAATCACAGACAATAATATGTATTGCAGTGTCAAAACTCAGGGACAGAAGTAACTAGAGATTTTCAATTGCTAAGAAACCCCCTTAAAATCTTCCACTTACAGCCAAAATAAGGTAAACATTTTGAATCATTAGCCTTTGTATGAATGGACAGAAGGGATGTGAATAGAGATCAGTGACTCAGTGGGTAATCGTGGCAAGGGCACTTGTGATTAGGAGAGCCAGGAGAATGGGTTTCTTTCAGGTTTAATAAGAGAAAGTTATTGGCAGCAACTGATTGAGTTTTCAACACTGTTTTTCAACTGCAGACAACTAAATTGAGAGGCTGTAAAATGGGATAGGCCTGCAGCACCAAGCTACAGTTAGAGGCAAAGAGGATGGAAAGAAAAGGATTGGCCCTGGAAAGTTCAAAAGTCAGGGACAACATATTTGGAGGAGAGAAATGGAGAGGGCATTATTAGAAGGGTGAAAACTCTGCAAAACCCACGGAGGTGATAGTGATGGCTGTTGAGAGAGGGGATTGTGCAACATGGTGGACAACAGGAGGGCAAATTTGGCATCATTTAAAGAAAGGATACAGAGGTGCCGGACAGACTGCAAAATAAATTTACAAGTGTGATACTGGAAATATGAAGGTCTACTTATCAGTGAAGGCAGGGTTAAAAAGCTGGATCTCTTGTTTTGAAAAGTCTGAGGGATTACCTAATAGAGGTCTTCAAGTTGCGGAACGTTTTGATAGAGAAGTGATAGAGTGAATATTGCCACTTGTACAAAAGGGAAAAACTAGAAAAACTGGAACCTGTCGATGTAAGGTACTCAGCAACAAACCAATTAAACCTCAGAAGGAACATCTATAACCAGTGAGTGATGAGAATGTGGAACATGCTTCCACTGTAAGTAGTTGGAGTAAATAGTATAGATGCATTTAAGGGAAAGCCTGTTAAGTATTTGGGTAAAGGGAAGAGAGGGTCATAAGGATATAATTAACAATAGTTAGAAAAATCCATCTGATTCACTAATGTCGTCTAAGGAAGGAAATCTGCTGTCCTTAACTGAATTGGCATACACGTGACTCTAGACCCATAGCCATGTGACTGACTTTAAAATGCCCCCTGAAATGGTTTGGCAAGCTACTCAACATTAGTGTAGTGGGAATTAAGTAAGATTTTACAAAAAAATGAGTTACAACAGGTGGCAGACAAGCTAAAACTGTAAGGAACATTTTAGTCGGAATGAACCCTGTATGCCCGAAGGCCTGTATCAGCCTTGTGATTATAGTAAAGGTTCCTGTAGATAAGATAAGAGAAAGACCTAGGATGAAAGATGTCTGCTTAGTGCTCAAGAATGAAATGTGAACAACATATGCGCCTACAATCAGAATGGATCTAAAGGAGAGTGGTTTTCTCTATGTATTGGACACAAATCAAATGGAGTTTGGACAGAAGTTGGACAGAGACTGGGTGGAGTTGGACAGAGTATCAGACAGAATTCTATATAGCTCATCAGATTCTCTCTCTGAGATTGTTTAAATAAACATGAGGCTAATTAGCATTCCTAACACTTCCTGTGGTCTGTGTCAAGATTAATCACAACAATATCTACTAGAAAAGAGAATGAAACAAGATAGAACACCTGGTATTTGCCTTAGTATCAAAAATGACAACGGCAAACCCAGCTCTATTGATCCTGCCAAGTCTTCCTTACTCAAGGCTTAGGGGCTCTACCAAACCGGCATTGCAGAGTGGAGAATGGGATCCACAACCTCCCTAATTAGGAATCCATAGCAGATGTTGCAGTCTAAAGAGTGGCTGTCACCAAAAGGATAGAATTATTAAAAAATGTTCTTATCAAGCCAAGAGGAGTAGGAATGTTCCACTGTCTTTGCTATGTCCAGTATTCTTAACCTGAGAAACTAGGGCTCAATAGCAATACCCCTACTCCCACAACCCTTGATTCATGGGATATTCTGTTACAAACAATGAGGAAATAAAATGGTTTCACAACAAGTTTCATCCTTTTTAAATTTGCCAACTTTTTTATGGTTTGTAACTAATAACAACTCAATTGCTGCACTGCACATTCTCAGTAGCTGGATTATTTAAGACAGGTATTTCAGTGAAATGACAATTTCTTTTTCACTAATACTTTTTCTTCCTTTCTATTTGTCATGAATTTGTCATAATTATTTACTATACATATATTTAAGATCATGTCATAACGTTATCCAGTTAATATCAACAGTAAATTAAGTAACAAAGAACTCATACATCTGAACATATGCTTATAAATAACATAAATATGATCCTTGCTATTTTAGGGAATGTAATTATTTCAAATAGATTAACATATCTGATAATAAAATAATAGAGCAAAAAATTTTAGATGAGTGGGATAGGTGTTTACAAAGGTATTCTACAGGGTAATTTTCAGGTTATAGTTTATGTACAGAATGTAGATTACTAAAACTCTCATATCATTTATTCATAATTTTGGCAGGAAAAATATAACAACAATTCAAATGATCTAAACAAACAAGAAAATTGAGAACGTCACAAAATGACAAATTCTTTTGCAATGTAATTAATTGTACATATTATCAATTTAGATTCTTTGTTATTATCTTCATGAGGAAACTGTAAAACAAAATAACCAAATTTACTGAATGATTCTCAGAAGAAGAAATTACCATAAAGATTCCACTTTCTGTAACTTTTAATTTAATACGGACAAAAATGAATGCAAATTTGTACATATTAACAGACAATTATATTTCAAATAAAAATATATGTTTCTTTTTATACAGTTGCGACAACTTAGACATATGTGTTGAGAAGCATTTCCATCACTCCCTGCACAAATGTGACTTTACAGTTCTACAATATGTCATTTTTCATTTATGCAGGATAGGTCAGCAGGAACATTTAAAGACAGCTTCCACCTTCAAGTTTCACAAGTATAATTATCATCAGCAAGGCACTCTTCTATGAGCTCTCTATTCCTCAGGTCATGACAAATTATTTTCAGGAAGAGATCTTTCAGTTTTTTTTCAGAAAAGGAGACAATGGTTTAGTTTTCCAGCAATCCTTTTTGAACAATCAACTATAAATGGTTCATGGTTGGGTCACTTCTGGTAAAATATTCAGTTCTTTAGTATCCATGAGCTATTCTCAGAGCTGTCCAGATTTCGTACCTTTTTTAGTCAGCTCTTGCACCAAGACTTGTCTCCTTTTTTGAAACAAAACTGAAAGACAGATATTCTCCCCGAGAATAATTTGTTTCTTCACCTTTCATGAACTATCTGTATTAACCTTTCTGTCTGTCTGCTTTCTCCTTATGTCTGAATCTTTGCACTGATTGCCTTCCCCCTCCAGCTTCCCTGTTTTAGCTTTCCTTTGTGTCTGCTAAATACACAGCTTCTTTCTTAACTGTCTTCCTGCTTCTAGGTTAAGGGTTGCCAAGTCAGACAGTTCAGTATTTTTAATATCCAACAAGATTACAAATAGATCCCTTTACAATTGATGCTAAATCCTTTTTAATCATGACTAAAAGCAATTACATATTTCTCAGATCTTTGAAAGAAATCACATTTTCTGTTCTGTGCTGTATTGCATTCCTTCATGAACATGAAATTTACACAAATTATTGTGCTCTGAAGGCACCTTTACCAGGTAATCTTCCACATGCCTAACGTGTAAGAGGACTTTGAATTAACCGGCTCCGTTCTTGACCTAACATCACACTGAAAGAGGTTTGATTGAAACATCAGGAAGCTTGTAACCACATTAGTGCTCCAAGAACGTTAGGTCAGCAAGTGAAATGGGGATATTGGAACAAAGGGAGTTTTGTAGATGAAGTGTGAATTGCAATGAAGAAAACTATAAAATAAGTAAAATAAATTTGTTCAATCTCAGTTCAGAAACAAACAACATAGTAAGAAAAATGAAGTGTTGCCATCTATAAATTATCTTCAGCCAAGTTTGCAAACTTGTTGCAATGCAAATTTGCTCATGATCTTAAACAATACATAAAATATAATAATGCTTGGTGAAAGCATATGTTGTTACAGTTAACTATCTTGTTACTTATGCACAGTGAAACAATATCCATATTTATAAATTTTTAATTTTAATTTTCACATTTGGAATCAATAAAGGATTACAGGCAGGAGATATGGGAGGCAGTGTCATAATGGTAATGTCAATGGGCTAGCAATCCAGAGGCCCAGGCCCATGTTCCAGGGACATGGGTTCAAATTCCAAGATGGCAGCTGGTGGAAGTTAAATCCAATTAATCAATATAATATATGGTAGTACCATCGATTGAAATAAAAACCCATTTGGTTCACCAATGTTCTTGAGGGAAGGAAATCTGCCATCATTGCCTGAATAGCCCTCAAGACCCTCAGTAATGTCGTTATCTCTTAATTGTTCTATGAAATGGTCTAGCAAATTTGCCAGTCCAGGTTCAATTAGGCATGGTCAGTAATACGCATGAACCCCTGAAGGAATTAAAAGAACTCAGACTTGAGAGGTAGAATCTTATATGGGGCTGAACACTGTGTGCTGTGATGAGATTTGTGCCACCCTCAAGCAAGAAGTCTGGCAAACTTGTCTTGATGTCAAGAGCATCTTGCTGCTCCTTTCATCTTTTGTTGAGCAGCAAGGCAAGTTTCTCACTAAGCTGCACAAATTGCCAATTAAAGGGAATTAGAGCTTGATAACTGCTTCATTAACTCATTTCATTAACATTCAGCATCCTATCTTACCAAATGCCTCAAACAAGCTGGATGTGAAGAAATCTTGACATGGAAATCAGAGTGGATTCCTGCAGGCTTCAGCACATTGCTGGTTGCAAGGACCCTCCATATTTATTAGCACCAAACAGCATTTCAAGGCATGATTAATGGGCACAAGTTGCATGTATTCTTCATTAATGGACATTGACACCTAACCCTTGCCTACTTCTCATTATGATCATGGAACCTTTCCAATCCATTTGCAGGCAGCTTAGGAAGCGCAGACTTGCACTAAAGGGTACAACCAGCAACGAACATTAAAAGGCTGCTGCAAGGACACTTTGCATGCAGGGACAGGCACCCAGCTCATGGATTGGACTAGGCTGCAGCTCAGGTTTGCTCTCTTGCGCTGTTATTGTTTACTCACCCAGTGCCTACCTGCCTGCTTGTTGCAGCCATACCTAACAAGCCAGACAGAACCTGACTGACCCCTGAATCCAGTAAGTAGAGCTGGGTGCAGCAAACGATAATGGAATATAGAATTGTCATTGGCAAGATGCCAGCATTTTATTTGCATCTTAGGGCAAACTTCAGCCTCTATTGGTTTTATGTTTACTTTTGTTGACTGTAAATAAAAGTTCATGTTTGAAATTATCCATTCACTTGCCTGTATGTGATGTTCCCCTATTGGAAAATGAAAAGTATGGGTTTACAGTGGGTATTGGGAACAGAGTAGTGATGTTTCAATGAGAGTGTTTAGATGGTATACATCTGAGGTGGCAGGCAAATTGAGGGTTAAACTGCAACAAGGCTGATAGAATTGGGTTGTATGTATGAGGGAGTGCCAACTATGCCAACTATGAGGCATGAACAGCATTGACTTGTGGTTGCTGTGCCATTTCATTGTTGTGAGGGTGCAATGCGGATTGCCAATGCTTGTTCAGGTGCATAGTGGCCCTTCAAAGATGGTGCAGCCGCAAATGATGCTGATCTTTTGGCCGATACCCACTGAGTGGCAAATTGTTCTAGAAATAGCACATGGTGAGACCTGGCTGGAATTGGACATGGGGGACACTAAAGATATGGGTTTGGTAGTTAATGAAGTGAGTTCAGTAAGATACGGCAAGAAATCATGCTGGGCTTCATGCCAAAAACTCTAAAATAATCCCATGCAACCAGCATTAACTGAAAAGAAACATAAGATTCAGCCTAAACTGATTTCAGACAATTGCCAGATTATCAATTCTTCAGAGGTTGTGTGAATGATCTGGGCTATGAGAGATAATTGATGAAAAGTAAAATAGACTTCAGTAGCCGCAGACCAGAAGACCTGTCTTGATTCTTTTTACTCCTGTGACAAGATCTTAGCACCTATTTGTTTTGAAAAATCACATTAAATAATCTCATGGATAACAGTACCTGCCAAAAAAAAGTCGTCTCCCAATGAATACAGCTTTGCTGGCACTGGTAAGTTACCACCCATCAATCCATTCTGAATTGTCTACAAAGTGATGGACTATGTCATTAACAGTACTATGCACAGACATTTAGTCAGAAACAACTTGCTCATTGGTGCGCAGTTTTGGTTCTGCCAGAACAACTGATCTCTAGACATTGGTCCAAGTCTTGGTCCAAATATTGATAGTACCAATTCAAGAGACAGAGTGTTTGCCTTTACATCAAATGCATTTGACTGATTGTGCTGTCAAGGAGCCCTAGGAAATTGGGGGAAAGCTTCCTATAGGCTGAAATCATTTGTTGCACAAAGGAAGATGGTTATGGTCATTGGAGGCCAATCATCACAGTCCGATGATATCACAACAGTAGTTCCTGAGGGTGGTGTCCTAGGTCCAATCACATTCATCTGCTTCTTCAATGCATTTCTCTCTTAAGAATTAAACACTTATGTTCTTCTGCATTCAAGTCAAAAGAAAACTAATGTCTTTATTCTGTGTACTCTGATTGTCATTAACTCAAAAGTATAAACATCTTCTCCACTAATAGCACAGCACTTTCTCCCAGGCATTTGACCGCAGTCATACGTTATCTTGGACTGTTAGTTTAAGTCACTGTTCCAAATGACTTTCTGACCTTTTAAAATAATCTTCACAAAAACAAAGAGAACAAAGAACAATACTGCACAGGAACAGGCCCTTTGGCCCTCAAAGTCTGTGCTGACATATTTTGCCCTTCCATACTAAAACTGTCTTCACTTGCAGGATCTGTATCTCTCTATTCTCGTCCTATTCACGTATTCATCCAGGTGTTTCTTGATTGCTGCTATTGTGTCTGCTTCCACGACCTCATCTGGCAGCGCATTCCAGGCACTCACTACCCTTTGTGGGAAAAACTTGCCTCACACATCTCTTTTAAACTTCTCCCCCTGCACCTTGAACCTGTGTCCTCTCGTAATTGACTCCTCCATCTGGGAAAAAGCCTTCATACTTTCCACTCTATCCACACCATTCACTATCTTTTAAACTTCTATCAGGTTGCCCCTCAACCTCATGCATTCCTGTGAAAATAGACCTTGTCTATCCAACCTTTTCTCACAGCTAAAATCTCCACAGTTCTGATCACCACACAAAACTAACCTACATCTATTTACTTCTACTCTGAAATCCAAATCCAAAAGTATAAAATGTTGTACACATTTCATGTAATTTGCCACAACTCACCAAAGCTCCTTCAACACTTTTCAAACCTGTTACCTCTATCACCGAGAAAAACAAAGGCAGCATATGGGTGGAATTACCACAATCTTCAAGTTCTTCTCTTAGTCATAGACCATCATGATGTGGAACTCTAAGTGTTTCTTCACTGTCACTTGATTAAAATCTGAAACTGCGTCCACATGCGCGCACATCTAAAAGTTATGATTTCCCATGATTAAGGCTATGATTTGCATGAGAGAATAATATTAAATTACAACTGGTATGGAGCTACTATCAAAACCAAGGCTGTTTTCTTTGTCTTAGCGTTGGATTTTTAACATCCTTTTGGATCGGAAGTGGCTGCTGGACAAAAAGGAACGAACTTGATATGAAAGACTGAGTACTAAACTACTTTATACCCTGGATGGATGAAATATACCTATAAGAGACAAAGAATGAGATTTTAAAAAAATTATTATGTTATTTACAAATTTAGTACATCCCAAGGAACTTCCAGCTAGTAAAGTACTTTTAAAGTGTAATCACTGTTACAACACAGACACATGGCAAAGTTGCTCAAATGCCAGTGACATAAATAAGCAAATAAGCTGTTTTACTTATTGGTTAATAGATATTGACCAGTATATCAGATCCTATTCTTTGAATGGTATCTTTAATGCTGACTGAGTGGGAAGAGGATATTTCAGTTTAACACTTTAACCAAAAAGCATTGTACTCTTTTGGTGCTATTACTGAACTGCCAGCTCAGATCATGTCCTTAAGTCTCTGATCAAGGATTAAATGGTTCTTTTGGCTAAAATGCAAGAGTACTACCACTAAGTCAAAGCTGACACCTTTCTTTTAACTCATTTACAGGATGTGGCATCGGTGACAAAATCAGCATATATTGCCCATTTCAAGTTGCTTTTGAAGAAAGTGGTAGGGATCTTCTTTCTTGAACTGCTGCAGTCTTTGAGATGAGGGTTGTCCCCCATTCTGTTAGGGAGGCAGCAATGATGAAGCAATGGTGATGTAGTTTAAACCAGAATGGTATGAGATTTGAATGGGAATGTGGAGGTGATAGTGATTCAATGTATCTGCTGCCCTTTTACTTAAAGTCTGTAGAGATCATGTGCTTGGGAAATTCTGTTGAAGATGGCTTAGTGAGTTGCTGTCATGATGCTTATGGATGGTATATATTATAGCTATGGTACGCTGCTTGTAGAGGAAGTGACGATGATAGGTGGGGTGTTGATCAAGTGGGCTAACACAACAAACTCTGTTGAAGTCCAAAAAAAACCTAGTACCAATATACACCAAATTTTCTCCTTTCAAAAGTAATGGAACTCATTGCTGCATTGCAATTGTGTTCTCAGTTTCCCAATAATTCCAGTCTGAGTCCTCGCAACTTGGTTTTCAGTTGTCCTCATTACAGAGGCTCCTGTCATGGAAGTGACACTGTGACACTAACGACTGCAAGAACACAAGTCAGAGCAGAGTAGATCTTTCGGTTTGTTGAGCTTATCCTATCATTCAACACGACCATGACTGATCCTGGGCTTCAACTCCACTTTCCTGCTCACTCTCCAAATCCCTTGATTACCTGTAAGACCAGAAGTCTGTCTACCTAAGTGTTAAATGTATTCAAGGATGGAGTATCCATAACTCTTTGGGGCAAAGTATTTCATAGTTTTACAGTCCTTATAGTAATTTCTCCTTATCTTAGTCCTAAATGGTCAATCCTTTATTTTGAGACAACAATCTCACATTCTGATTTCATGACTGGGGGAAACAATCTTTTGCATCAACAAAGACACTTCGGAATCCTGTAATCTAAACTCTACAGATAATAGATCCAATTTGCCTCTTATTATTGGAAACATTATTCTCCCAGAGGCCAATTTAGTGAATTTGTGCTTAATTAAAAAATCATTTACTCATGGGGATGTGTGCTTTGGTGACTGGCCAGCATTTATTGTCCAACCCTAGTTGCTCTTGAGAAGGTGATGGTGAGCCATCTTCTTGAACTGCTGCAGCCCATGTGCTGTAGATAGACGTACAAAGCTGTTAGGAAGGGAATTCCAGGATTCTGACTCGGCGACAGTGAAGGAATAGCAATATATTTCCAAGTCAAGATAATGACTGGCTTGGAGGTGAACTTGCAGGTGCAGGTGTTCCCATGTATTTGCTGCCTGTGTCCTTCTAGATGGTCCTTCTATACTGTTTCCAAGCAATATACCTTTTCTTAAGTGTGGAGACCAAAACTGCACACTGCACTGCTCAGGAAGTAGTCTTACCAACATCCTGTGCAATTGTCACAAGACATATTTACTCCTGTAATGGAGAATCTAGAAACTAGCATAAGTGAAGAACTGCAAAATATGAGTTAAAAAAAGTTATGAATGAATTGTTGGGACTTCAAACAGATGTCTCCTGGACCCGAGAATCTATATTGCATGATGGTGAATGAGGTGAATGTAGGCATTGTCAATGCCCTTCAACATACTATTGATTTTAGACTAGTCCTGGCATATTGGAAGATGGCAATTGTAACCCCATTTTTTAAGAAAGGAGGGAGATCAAAAACAGAAACTACCCTTACTGGAAACTGGGAGGCTGTTACCTGATATTCACACATTCATGTGCTCAAGAAGGAAAAAACAGAGTGTCATCACAGGAAAGTGATGAGTTGGTTGGCTGCTAAGGAACCACCGCCCCTAAATCGCGGTAAATTAGAAAAGGTCTTTATTAAGGGATTAACTAAGAAGCACTGGGATAGGTAAAAATCATAACTAGCATAATAAAATGGGATAAATGATGATAATAGTAAGTAAGCATAGGATAAGTAAGTCAAAGTAGAATAAGAGAAGGGGAATAAAGTTAAGTATGGGGAGAACCTTTAAGACTTTAAGTAACTAGAAATGTTTCAGTTCTGAGGAAGGGTCATTGAACCCCAGACATTAACTCTGATTACTCTCCACAGCTGCTGTGAACAACTTCTGTTTTTGTTTGTGAACTAAAACTGTTGGCAAGTAAAACTAAATAAGTTTAAGTTTGAGACATAGCAAGTGAAGTCAGCTGAGTGGAATATGTGATCTGTCATATGTGGGAAGTCAGGGACCCTACCTGCATCTTAGATGGCTACATGTGCAGGAAGTGTTTGCAATTGCAAAAACTTGAGCTCTGGGTTTTGGAGCTTTGGCAGCAACTGGAGATACTGTGGTGCATCCATCAGGCTGAGAGTTATATGCATAGAGAGGTAGTCACACAACAGCTCAAGGAACTGGAAGAAGGAAGGGAATGGGCGACAACCAGTCCAAGAGAAACAGGCACATAGTGCAGGAGACCCCTGGTTTCAACTCATAATTAGTTTTCCATTGTGGAAGCTAGGGAGGGCATTTGTTCTTCAAGGGAATGCAGATTTTGATGGTTCCAATTGAATTAAGTAAAATAGTTACTCAGACTTTGAAATACATAACATATAGTAAACATCCAACAGCTCCCATTCTTACTCCATACATCTCCAACAAGATACCCACTTAAATCCTGGGGAATTGACCCAATTTTCTCCCACCAACAGAGTCCCCAAGTCCACCCCACTATTTACTTCCATAGCTGGACCATTTACCATCCTCTGCTGCCAGACTTGACACTCTAGACACAACACACACTCTACCATCCTACTTGGTAACCTGGCACTGCACCTAGTTGGCACCATACCACGCTACCCATTTGGCCCCTACCCTCCTATTACCCTACATAGCTGTCAAAATGGCTGTGAGGACTTTAAAATCTCAAAATACAGAAGCTGAGTGCTGTGTAAAGGGGAATGGTTTGTCTTTCTCTGACAGTTTTGCATGACACAAGAACTGTCAGAATGGAAATGTTTCTGCATATCTGATGAGGATCTGAATGGAATTTTGTCTTAGAAAAGCGGATTTTTTTTTGAAAATCTGGTCCACGATTTGGAGAACCGCAGGTTTATTTCAAACTTCAAACTCCCCCTAGCAGAGTGCATTAGGAGATCAGTCCACTATTTAGCCAGGCCAGTAAGAATGACTCTATTTAAATATTAGTCCCTCTAAATTTCCTCATCCGGACTGTCAAAGTCTGCATTGAAATAGATAAAAATATATGATACTTTTTGACTAACAGTTTTAGAAATATAAGATATATACTGCAGCAAAGTAGTGACCAATACTGATGATAATATTGATCACAACAAAATAGTTGTTGCTGTAATCACGGTTTATCTAATTACTGTGTGACACATTTATCAATTACTATAACCAGTGATCTCTTGGACAGCACTGTTCTTTGTCATACAGCATATTCTTTGAAGTCTTTAATACCCATGAAATGCAACATCTGACTCAATGGTCTAATTTTAATGCCCGCCACAGAGTTCTGGAAAGAACAAAGAATTGCAAAAGAGATGTATGCAAAATCTGCAACTATATGGAATCAGCTGGTAACATTATTCATTGCCTCGGGGGTCAATTGCATCTTTGTTGCCAGTTTGGAGTTTAATTAGGTGGTAGGATTTCGAGCTTTAAGTGTAAAAGGATGTGTGATGAATTCCAGAATTAAACACCATTTTGCAATTATGTACCAATTTTCATCTAAGAAGTAGGGAAAAATTGCTATTGATAAACCTGATGATGTAAGTAAATAGGACAGTTAGTCAACAGCCCACATAAAAAAGCTAAGTAGTCACTTTTGTAGCTTCATGCACAGAACTTCAGTTTGTGCTGCAATTGTTGATTACGAAATTCAGTAATCCTTCACTTAATGTTGATTTGATCAACATTATTGTGTTATAAATGTACTGAACACATATCCCTTTAATATTTATCAGAATTCCTGTTTTGTGGTCAGCATATCCCAGACTGAAGATTTGATATTTATCTTGACCTTTAACCTCAGTGAGTAAACAGCTCAAATTGCAAAGCTGATTAAAGATCATGAATGTAAATGTATTGAAGAGAGTACAGAAGCAGTTTATAAGAATGGTTCCAGTTATGAGAATAGATTGAATAAGTTGGGACTGTTCTTCTTGGAGAGAAGAAGGCTACAACCTTAGACTATCTGTCATAGTTTTCAACCTCATGAGTGGGCTGGAAAGAGTAAATAGAGAGAAATGGTTCCAGCTGAAAAAGGAACAAAAAGAAGAGGCTAATAGATTTAAACCCATTTGCAAAGGAAGCAGATGAGGAAAAACATTTTCATTCAGTGAGTAGTTAAGATGTGGAATGCATTGTCTTATAGTCTGATGGTGGCACGTTCAATTTAGGCATTTAAAAGGGCATTGGATAATTACTTGGCTAAAAATAATATGCAATGCTTATAAGGGAAAAACAGGAGCTTGGCACTTGATAATGATGCTCACTTAACAAGCTAGTGCAGGCATGATGGGCCAAATGGCTTTTTTTGGAGGTTTCCAGGCTGGAGAATTGCTTATCAGAAGTTTCAATTTCCCAGTCAATTCCCTTGGAGTTAGTTGTTTGGGATTCCCACATGATCTTGTCATATAACTGCAGTTTGTGCTGTTCCAATGAATATCTGGCCACTGTAATATTTGGACCATTGTATGCAGAATACCAAATATGGCCTCAGCAATATCCTGAACAACTAGCACAAGAATTCCCTACATTTATACTTCACACTTTTAATAAAAGCCAACATTCTATTTGCCTTCCTAATTACATGCATGCTAACGTCATGATTCATGTACAAGGACACACAGAGCATTTCGTACTTCAGCATTCTGTCATACTTTCACCAATTTAATTATATATTGTTTTTCTATATATATTGCCAAAGTAGATAACCTCATATTTTTCCACTTTATACTCCATCTATTTTTTTTGCACACCCACTTAAGCTACAGTGGCTATCCACCAGCTGAGTCTTTAGGCTGAATTTTCACCTTCCCAGTGACTAGCTTCCTGATCCTCATCCAGTAGCTGTCCCCTTCCAGGACCTCACTATCCTCAAGGTCTGCACTTCTCTGAGGAGTCATGTTATAAAGAGAGCAACAAACTATCACAATGACTGATGTGTCCTGGATCAAGTCCTCTGAGTCCAACATAGCACTTCAGTTGAGAATCTGATGTGTTGTACAGCCTCGATGAAGAGATAATCTTTCAGCTGAGTAATGGACTGCTCTGCAGTCACCTGTGAGATGTCTCAGAGCCTCACAGTGATAAGGGAACACAGGTCTGTGACCATGTGCCTGCAGAATCATACTTTCGCTTGGCACTGCTCCACAGTTATCTTCAGGTATCTTCATCTCTGCCTGTAAATGCTCAATCCATGGTAGTCCCTCCTCTACTTCATGCCCTTCTCCACCTCCCCCCCTCCACTCTGGCTTCCTGACATTTGTTCTTTGCTCTTCTTTGCCATTCCTCATCTCCAATGGCCTTAATTTCTGAGGCTGCAGCTACACTCTTCCCGGTGTTCAAGTCAATTCCACTGCTTTGTTGTCCATGTGTTGACAAGAAGATGACAACTCTTGGGAAAAGTTCTTAATTCTGATTTTTCCACTCTCTGTGAAGGGTTAGTGTCACTTTAACTTCAAAGATGTGAGTCCTTTAGTCTATGAGAAGTGTGAACATTTACCTTCTAGAACTTTTCTGAGGTCTTTGATTAGCCCTTGTTATGGTCCTTTCTAGCGTTTTGATAGCTTGATGAAGGAGCTGTGGAATTCCGGTTAAGGAAGATTCAAAACATTTACAGAGATAGTTTATGAAAGCGATTTAACTATTTTAAGTTGTTTAGGAATGCAGACAAATTTGTAGGCAACATACCTCTCACTGCTATGCAAATTGGGAAAAAAATCAGAAGCAAAGAAGTGTACCTTGCTGCAGAATAGTGATGCCATCTGGCCTCCATTCTGACCCAAGTTGCCTCATGAAAATCTGCCCATTTATCACTTCAGAACTTTATTTCCTAGTTAACTAGACCATAGAAAAGACTAATAGATTGCAATATGGATGTGAATGACTTCAAGGTTGAAGTTAGCTGAGCAAATATGTGCTGGTTGTGATGTAGAATCCAATTTTTGAAGTGAACAGGCATCTAATCTTAAGCTGGCCTTAGAATGCTGCTCCACGCTGGACTGAAATAATGCCGTGTTGCAAAATTGAAGCAGTGCAAGAGGAACTACCAACATCTAAAACTCACACTAATTATCCCATAGCAATGAGAAGAAAGTTATTCCTTATAAAAACTTTCAATTTAAGAATTCAGAAATTCTAAACCACTTGTTTCTTAATAAAATTTGTTTAAGCAGGTGACAACATTTAGTTTGAGCCAAAGTTACGGGGCCTTTTAGGATATGTTTTCAGACTTCAATTGATTTTCAAATTACAGAAAAATCCTAACAGTCTGTTGTTGAAGGTCATGGTTCTGAAAGTTGATGATGAAGTTACATTAGGTTCCATCCAATTTGAAATGTCACACAGGCTTTATGTGGAAAATCAACCAGTTTAACGTGAGATAAAAAGGTGTGGGGCTGGATGAACACAGCAGGCCAAGCAGCATCGTAGGAGCAGGAAATCTCTGATACAAGTTTAACGTGAGGTTACATCCCAATTTCTCTGGCTGAAGTAATTATGCCTAACCAGTCAATGTAATGATGTGGAGACGCCAGTGTTGGACTGGGATGGACAAGGTCAGAAGTCACATGACGCCAGGTAAAAGTCCAACAGGTTTATTTGAAATCACAAGCTTTCGGAGTGCTGCCCTTTCGTCAGGCTCTGAAAGCCTGCGATTTCAAATAAACCTGTTAGACTATAACCTGGTGTCACGTGACTTCTGATCCAGTCAACATAAGTTGAATCTATTTGCAATCATGTAATGATCTACAGTTCTTTATGTAGGACAATTGCCTCTTCTTAGTGTTCATTAGGGGTCTATAATCCACAACTAGACCAAAGACACAGTGTAGAAAAGAGGATTGGGAATTTGACATCTTGCCCTTCAAAATGGCACAGAGATGTTTTCTATATGGGCTGCTGCTGCACACTCCACTCTTCTAACCTTTCTGCTTCCAGTGACAAAGACTCCAATGGTGAGCCCTCTACATAGGGGATCATTCCTCTTTCCACTGGGGATTTGGGGTGGAGAATACTGCATGTGACAGTCCCTTGAAATAGTAGGTTGTATAAATTCACTGGGTGCCAGGCCACATGTAGGTTTGGTGGCTTGGTGGAAATATTTTTTCATATTTACATTGAATGTTTTTGTTTACATTCCCTGTTTAGTATTTTGAAGCATTCAATTTTTGGTTGCACTTCAGTCCCATGCTCCTAACTTATAAGCATTCCATGAGGGGAGGGGGAATGTGGGTTGCAGGCCACTAATAAGTCCAGGCAGGGGCAGTGAAGGCGGTTGTATTGGCTGAGTACCTGCCCCACTTCTGTGGTTACATCTGCCCTCAGGGGTGTCCTTTGAGTGGGAGTGTGCAATGTCCGCCAGCACTGTAAAGGCCTTTAGAGATTGGTGGGCACCACAGGGGCTCTGATACATCTTCACCCTGGGTAAAGTTACATTGATTTGATTTTTATGTTTCCATTCTAGTTTTGTAAGTTTCCATTGACTGTAAAGTTTTGCTTTTGTTACAGTCCCCACCAGGAGCTGTTTAACTTGATTATTATTTTCTTCAAAAGAATAGAAATGAGGACTAAGAAACTCCCTCTGTGTCCTTAAAACAGTACAGGAGAGTTGCCTGTATGGTCTGCTGCCGCACCCTCCCCACTTCCTCACCTTTGTCTTCAATGGCTGAGATTCCCAGTAGAGAGCCTTCTGTAAGGGGGGTCTTTCCTCTTTTGGCTGGGGATCTGGAGTGGACAGTGTTGCACACAACAGTGCCATCCAATAGCAGATTAAATAAGTTTGCTGGCTGTCAGCCACTTGTGGGATTTGTGCTCTGAGGAAATTTTTTTCATATTCATATTCAATGTTTTGATTTGCATCTCCTGTTTAGGTTTTTAAAGGTTTCTGATGAAGGGTCTAGGCCCAAAACGTCAAGCTTTTCTGCTCCTAGGATGCTGCTTGGCCTGCTGTGTTCATCCAGCTCCACACCTTGTTATCTTAGGTTTTTAAAGGGGCTGCTTTTAAATTTTTGGTTGCACTTCAGCGCCATGCTCCTAACCTATAGACACCCCATGTGGAGAGAGGTGGGCATGTCTGAGGGCCTTCTAGTTGGCCTGTTTCTAGGCCTAGCTAAGTAGCCATCAACAGGTCCAGGCAGTGGGTCGTAATACCTGACTGCCTCCCCTCTTTCGTGGTTATGCACAGGCTTGGGTGTCCATCGAGATGGAGCATGCAGAGGCCACTTGCACAGTAGAGACCTTTAAAAACTGATGGGTACGGCAGGGACTGGAGTGCATCATCACACAGCGTAACAATATTTTGACTTGATTTTGGTAAGTTTCTGTTCTAGCTTTGCAAGTTTCCATTGACAGTTTGGTATTGCTTTTGTTGTGACCCACCAGGATCCGTCTAACTTGATTAACATTCTGTTTAAAAGTGTAGAAAGGAGGAGTAGGCCTGATTAACTCAGCCATTGGAACGTGAGACTATTAAACAAAAACAGAAGTTGCTGGAAAAGCTCAGCAGGTCTGGCAGCATCTGTGAAGAAAACTCAGGGTTAACATTTGACGAAGGCTCACTGGACCTGAAACAATAACGCTGAGTTTTCTTCACAGATGCTGCCAGACCTGCTGAGCTTTTCTAGCAACTTCTGTTTTTGTTCCTGCTTTACAGCATCCATAGTTCTTTCGGTTTTTATGAGACTCAAAATCAGGTTCATGGATTCAAGCCCATGTTGGGTGCTTAGAGCTTCTAAAATACTTTAATATCTCATGCCAAAATGGTAGTGTCCCTATCTCTGAGCCAGATGGTCTAGGTTCTTATTCGTTCTGTCCTGAAGGTTTGTCAGCTTTAAGCTTATGCCCTATGCCGGTCTAAGATGTTGGCAAATTAGGACCCTCTAGCCGGAGCTCCTCTGCTCTGCCTGTTCTTTTTCCTTTTTCCTTTACAACTTCAAACTTTAAATTTACTTGGAAGGGAACGGAGGAGGCAACTCCGAGGCTGGAGTCCGTTGCAGATGAGTCCCAGACCAGGCCAGCGAAGGAGGCGAGTCCCGGAGGTGAATCTGGGACCTATTGCTGGCACAGGAGGCGAGTCCCATACTGAGGCTAGTGAGGGGCAGTGAGTCCCGGAGATGAGTCCCAACTGGAGGCCGATGTGGGGGAGGCGAGTCCTGAAGGTGAGACCGGATTGGAGACTGTCACAGGGAGGCGAGTCCCAGACTGGAAGCCACAGTGGGGAGGTGAGGCCCTTGTGGACTGGAGGTGAAGCCTTAAATTTTGAAGTCCGGTGTGGTCTGGAGACTTGGCTTAGTGCGGTCTGGAGGCTAGGTGCTGGCACGGACTGGTGTGAAAACGACAGTAATTCGAGTAGTTTTTTTTCTCCTTTTTATTCTTATGGTGGACTTTCATTTATTATTCTTTCAATTTTACACTAAATACTTCAGTATCTTACCTAGGTGTCTTGTACCTAAGATGGTGCCATAAGCGGCGACATTGAAAACTTTTCATTTGAGTTCATGTGACAATACAGCTAATTCCAATAAAGCTAATTCTAAATCTAGTTTTGGATGCCCTTAACCTGAGTAAAAGCTATCTACCTTATCTGTGCCTCTCAAGATTTTATAAACCTCTATAAGGTCACCCCTCAACCTCCTGTGCTCTGGGCAAAAGAAAATCCTAGCCCATCCACCTTCTCCTTATAACTCAAACCCTTCAGTCTCAGTAACATCCTTATAAATCTTTTCTGCACCTTTCCAATTTAATAATATCCTTCCTAAAGCAGGGCAACCAGACTGCATGCAGTACTCCAAAAGTGGCCTCACCAGTGTCCTATACAGCCATAATATCACATCCCAACTCCTTTATGCAGCAAGGTCTTGTCAATATTCAAACTTGGGCTGATGAGTGGCAAGTAACTTGTGCGCCAAACAGGTGCCCATAAATGACTGTCTCCAATACTTGAGAATCAATGGCATTAACATCACTGATTTCGCCTGCTATCAACATCCTCGGGGTTACCATTGACCAGAAACTGCTGGACAGCCACATAAAGACTGTGACAACAAAAGCACGTCAGAGGCTCAAAGTACAGTGAGTAAATCACCTCTTGATTCCTCAAAGCCTATTGACCGTTTAGAAGAATAAAGTCAGGAGTATGATAGAATACTTTCCAATTGTCTGGAAGAGCACAGCTCCAGCAATACTCAAGAAATTCAATACAATCCAGTACAAAGCAGGCCACGTGTTTGACATCCCATCTCATATAATCAACCACCAACACAGTGGCAGTAGTGCGTACCATATACACAATTCAGTGCAACAACTCACCAAGGCTCTTTACAAGTTTTTTCCTAATCTGCCTGCAAGCATAAGGATAGCAGAAACATTGGAAAAATCAGATACTAACTGCAAATTCACATCTAAGTCACACAGCTTCCTGATATGGAACTATATCTCTGTTCCTTTACTGTTTTATGACTGAACAAGGAAAACAAGCTCCAGTTTAGAAAGTCGGGTGAGTTTTTTTTAAGCTTAAGGGAAACACTCATAGTTTAGTAAGGTAAATTTCATTTAGTTTTACTTTGAGTTTTCAGAAGTCTCACTGAAATCTTTGGATGAAGATAGCTGTGCAGGCCAGTGCTTCTGAGAAGGGAAGAATATAGTGAAACTAGATTACCTTAGAGTAAAGAGTTAGTGTTAATCCCAGACCTGAAGTTTGGAATAAAACAGCTTTAAGAGTTTACTTAAAGCCAAATATGTTCATGCTCATTGTACAATAGCTCCAGGAAGAAGCTATCTGCAATTGCAGTCCATGAGTTAAAGTCACAAGTGACTTAAATCTAAGGAGGTATTAGAGATAGGGACTATGAAGTGACTACAAATATGTGGGTGGTTTTGGGTATTGTACCAAGGGTGTGTTTTGGATACGATACAAAGACTGTTGCTTTTCTTCTCAATTTACAAATTAGTGTTTTGGAATTAACAGGGAATTATTCTTTTAATGTGAATGTAAAAATCTTTCAATTTGTAGTTTAAGTAGATAGTTTGGTTTATTCTATTTTATCTTCATTTATTTTGATAATAATCTTCTGTTTAAAAGCTGCGTTATTGTGGGTTTATATTTTGGTGAGAGGTCACTTTTTAAAAATCAAAACAAAACAAAATATAATCCATCAAGCTGAGTTTTAGTTTGGGATATGACTTGTGCAGCAATAACATCAGCCGGGATCATGACAATATGTTGTGCCTCCTCAGAGGAAATTGCCAGGTTTAGCTCTGGGCTGGCTAGCCATGGAGGGAGTCCTTTCAGTTTAGGCTGATAATGTTCTCCTTGTGTTCATGGACCTGCAGAGGATATGAGAGGCCAAGAAACATATTCTACAGCATTGTCAGTAAGGATCAAATGAGAAAATGTTATGGACTCCTGGTCAATCAGTAGTAGATGGACTTCCTGGATTAGGAACCCAGGTCTTTCACCTGGAGCACCTCCCACTCTTCTACTTGGAAGTCTACCTTAGCCCTGTGAGGGATCTTGACCAGAGAACTAGTATGAGCTGGGGACCAAAGTCACGCCTCACCTGCTCTGAGTGTTGTCCAGGGGGGTCGAGGGTTGGTCATAAAGGACTGATCACTGCAATGTTGTCCTACTGGTTGGTTACTTTGATCCATCCCCTAGGTTGCTGCTGAGGTTTGGAATTTTTAGGAGGGGTGATCGTGTGCTGGTCCGTCTTTGCGTACAAATAGTGACTTTCTGTCTTTCGAGCCTGCAGTGATTCCTTCACATTGCTACAGCATCCCAAATGGTGTGCCCTTGCAACCTATTTCTTCCATTAGGTGCACAGCCTGAATTATGACATACAACCAAGTTCGTAGATTGATTAGTCAGCATAAAATGTTACGGGAGATACTTGCCTTTTACCAAGGTCCGGGTTTGGGAATTGGCTGTGTCATGCTGCAGCTCTTGCTCATCAGGAGTAGTGACTGCTCTTAGGGAGCCACTGCTCAGGAATCCACACCTACAACACAATGGATTTAGATGTTTGGAAGAAGACAGGGATTTAACTGCTGTGGTGACCAGACTCAGGGACGTACAGGATAGTGGAAGAGCAGGCTGGTGATGCTGTAAGAAATTGCTGGTGGGTGTCAGTTAGTGTCTAGCACTGAGATTTCCGGTACTGGCTGTGACAGTGCAATTTTTAATTTCCTACCTTCTTCCGCTGTCTGAAAATCCTGGGATCAATCTTGAAATCTGAGGAAGTGGTTCAGCCTATCTTTTGTTTAAAATGGAGCAGTTCTTAAATCTTTAACTGCACTTCAGCCCCATGGTCTGCTCTTTGGGCATTCAATATGGAGGTGGGCTGGCAAATCAGAGGACCTTTTCATGGGTATGCTCCTGGGCCTAGCAAAGATGAACATTCACAGGTCCAGGAAGTGGGCATGGAGGGGGTTGTTGCACCCAATTGCCTGCTTGTCTTCCATGATTATGTCTACATACGGATGCTCTTGGAAAAGTAAGCATGTGGTGTCTGCTGATGATCTTCAGACCCTTCATGACTGGTGGGCACTGCAGCGGTTGGGGTGCATTACCACTCCTTATCTTCCCCCATACCTACCAAAATGAATTTAATTTAAATTTCTAAATTTCATCGTGATTTGGACTTTTGGTACAGAGCCCTTTCCAGGCTGAGAATTTTGATTTTTGTTTTAACGCGTTCAAGTGGTTATCATTTTAAAATAGTGAAAGGAAGGATTAATGGCAGCAGTAAACTCAACTATCCAGAGCCCAAACTGACACAATCACAATGTAGTTGATTTATTGTTTAAAATGGATGCATCAGTCACCATCTAAGTAGCTGTAGATATAAAGTTTACTTGAAATTGATCTACCTTGTGTGATATTTGAATAATAAGTTTGTTCAATTGAACTTAAAACAATTAACTTGGATTTCCATGCTAATTACTCTTCTTCCAAATATTCATGAAGAATGTTGAATTATAGATGATTGGAACCAACACCTCTGAACCCAAAAGTGATTTTCGTTTGGATGAGGTGTGGCAGAAAGCAAGAAATTAATTTAAATCACAAAGCTAGATATTAATTTCAGCATGTTTAAGTTAATTGACCATCATAACATTTAAACAGTCCGATCCAGGGCACTGGTTGTGCTCATGGCGAATACATATAGAATGTTCAGGGCCTAGAGTTCCCTTCTGGCTGAAAATTTTACGGGTGGAAAATATTTGCTTGTATATTTTTGAAGTCTCAAGATATACCGCCTGCTACTGTTACTAAGTGTGCCAGTCCATGAAATGAGTGATTTTATGCCAGAGAAGATGAAAACATTGTGCTGCAAGCTTTCATAAAGAAAGTGTTTCTTCTAATTGCTGCATTTTACAATTTTGTTCAAACGTTCATATTAATGTACAGAGTAGCATTGTCCTTATGGTACATACAGAGAAATCGATGTTTACAGTAGGATAACTAATCTTCAAAACTAGATTTTAGTCAAAAGAGCTGAGATGGAAACTGTCCCTTCTTGTGCTGTAATTCAAAGAGCAGAATTAGGCAAAACAATGCCTAATTTTCACCTTCAGCTTTAAACGGTGAGTTCAGAATCTCGCTATTAACTGATGATTACCATATTTCCATGTTTTGCACCTTGAGCCCAATTTGCCTTATTTATATGCCACTTTCAATTCTCCTCTCCTTCTCCAAGAAACTATTCAGAGCAAATTCCCTCTGTGTGCAAGAAAATACATGTATTTCATACATCTTGTGATGAAAGGAGTGTGATTATATATAATTTATTTATATAAATATATCTGTATGAATAAATATGATCCTTAGAAATTGCTTTCAAACCAGTGGCACATACTTGTTGGTTACTTTTGTGAATCTTAAGATTGGTAAAAGACTGAGAAAATCTAAGCTTTCAGTTTCTGAAGATCTTCCCAACTGTGTTCTTTTTTAGATAGCTTGGTTTGCTTTCTTTCTTTTGTGCAAAAAACTGTTGTTTTATTGTTAAAGAAAATCTGAAGATTTGTGTACTTATGTTTCAGTAAATAACTGCGGTGTGTGTGTGTGTGTATATACATATATGTATATATATATATTATATATATGATCTATCAAGCCACATTTCAGGCTGGGATCTGACTTGCCCATTAATATCATCAATTGGGATCGTAACAATGTATACCTGATGCATTGCTCCTTTGCTTACTTTTGTAGTGTTCCTCACATTGTGTTTACTGGAGACTGCAGCTTGCAACTTGTGTTGCTTCTTTGTGTATATCCTCTTCAGTGCTAACAATCAAGCATTTGCACAGAAGCAGAGGCAGGCAGCTTGTCATGATTGGGAGGATTGAACCGTCATTGGAGATGTCACTGTCACAGCACCATGCTACATCAATTTCACACTTAGAGCATGTTTCAGTAGCTTACATAGCAAGCACACTGAATCTGCTTTAGCCAAATGGCCATATCTGAAAGTCAAAGAGGAGCGGTCCTTGTTGGGAGAAAAGGGTACCACAGTCAATCAGGGCATTGCATCACAGTGAGTCAAGAGGCTGACCCAATTCCAGTTCAGGGAGTTGTCCACCAAGAAGAAACCAAAGAGATTCTACAAGTACATCAGGGGCAGAAGAGTAACCAGGGAGAGAATAGGACTCCTTAAAGATCGACAAGGCCATCTATGTATGGAATCACAGGAAAACTGAACGGGTATTTTGTGTCAGTATTAACTGTGGAGAAAGATATGGAAGCTAGAGAAGTTGTAGAAATAAGCAGTGATATCTCTTAAAGTGTCCATATCACACAGGAGGTGGTGCTGGGCATATTAAAACGTTTTCACGTTTAAAATAGTCTTCACCAAGACGGCAACAGTTGGGTAGGCAGCATTCAGGCTCCTGAGCCTGGGGCTCATCTGCTCCTTTCTTCTGTCCACTTTTCCTTTTATCTTTCTCAATCTTTTCCTGTACCTTTTTGTCTTTTGCCTTTTTTTGACGGGCATGGTTGTGGTGGTGGCAGCAACAGTGAGGTGGGCCCATAACAGGACTCAGTGTAGTGGCTTCAGGCTGACGTGTTGGCTGGCCTGATGCGGAACTTATGGTGCTGGCGGTGTTGGTGGGTCGATCAAATGCCTGAAGGAGCAGTGGTGTCGCCAGATGAGCAGCAGGGACTCAGGGCTGGCCAACTACTTTGTGCTGGTGACCTCAGTGCGGGTGCAAAGTTAGCCCCGAGCCTGTGGCTGGTTCCGGCTTGGGCATGGCAATCTTGGCAGGGTTGGCCAGAGTCAGCATGGAGGAGCCCAGAGCTGGGCCTGTGGTTCAGCTAGGATGTGGTGTCACAGGAGCACTGGTGGAGGCGGTGGAAACAATGATTGTATTCGAGACCCAGCGTCTATTCCAAGGACCCCAGAGCCGAAAACAAGAATAAAATGTAAACACGAACTTTTTGCTGTATTTTCTGGCTTTATATTGTGTGTTCCTTTAGTTTCTGTGTTTCAAGATGGCACCTAAGAGTGGTGACACAAAACATTTTTCACTGTTTGTATAATACATGTGACAAAAAATAAATAATTAATCTGAAATGCATAAAGGTGGATAAATCCCCGGTACCCGATCAGGTGTATCCCAGAACTTTGTGGGAATCTAGGGAAGTGATTACTAGACCCATTACTGAGTTATTTGTGTCACCAGTAGCCATGGGTGGGGTGCTGGAAGACTACAGGGTGGCTAATATGGTGCCATTATTTAAGAAAGGTGGTAAGGAAAAGCCAGGGAACTACAGACCAGTGAGCCTGAGCGATAGGATCTACATGTATTTGGAAAGACAAGGACTGATTAGGGATTGTCAACATAGCTTTGTGTGTGGGAAGTTTAGTCTCACTAACTTGTTTCGGTTTATTGAAGAAATGACAAAGAAGATTGATGATGGCAGAGCAGTGGATGTTGTCTATATGGACTTCAGCAAGGCATTTGACAAGTTACCGCCTGGTAGACTTCTTAGCAAAGTTAGATCACATGGAATCCAGGGAGAGCTAGCCATTTGGATACAAAATTGGCTTGAAGGTAGGAGATAGAGGATGGAAGTCGTGGGTTGTTTTTCGAATTGGAGGCCTGTGTCCAGTGGTGTGCTGCAAGGATTGGTGTTGGGCCCACTGCTTTTTGTCATTTATTTAAATGATTTGGATGTGAACACAGAAGGAATGGTTAGTAAGTTTGCAGATGACACCAAAATTGGTGTTGTAGTGGACAGTGAAGAAGGTTATCTCAGAGTACAATGGGACCTTGATCAGATGGGCTGATGGGACAAGGAGTGGCAGATGGAATTTAATCTCGATAAATGTGAGGTGTTGCATTTTCATAAGGCAAATCAAGGCAGGACTTATACAATTAATGGTAGGGTTCTGGGGAGTCTTGCTGAACAGACAGACCTTGGGGTGCAGGTTCATAGTTCCTTAAAGGTGGAGTCACAGATAGACAGGACAGCGAAAGAAGGCATTTGCAACGCTTGCCTTTATTGGTCAGTGCCTTGAGTATAGGAGTTGGGAGGTCAAGTTGTGGATGTACTGTGGTTAGGCCATTTTTGGAATACTGCATTCAATTCTGATCTCCCTGCTTTAAGGAAAGATGTTAAACTTGAAAGGGTGCAGAAAAGATTTAAAAGGATGTTGGTGGGGTTGGAGGGTTGGAGCTATAGGAAGAAGCTGAATAGGCTGGAGCTATTTTCCTTGGACTTTTGGATGCTGAGGGGTGACCTTAAAGAGGTTTATAAAAGCATGAGGGGCATGGAAAGGGTGAATAGATAAAGCTTTTCTTTCGCAAGGTAGGGGAGTCCAAAACTAGACGGCATAAGTGGAAGGTGAAAGAGGAAAGATTTAAGAGGGACATAAAGGGCAACTTTTTCATGCAGAGGATGATGCTTGTATGGAATGAGTAGAGGAAGTGGTGGAGGCTGGTATAATAACAATATTTAAAAAGCATCTGAATGAGTACACAAATAGGAACGGTTTAGAAGGATATGGTCCAAATCCTGGCAAATGGGACTAGATTAATTTAAGATATTTGGTCAGCATGGACGAGTTGGACCGAAGGGTCTGTTTCCGTGCTGCACAACTCTATGACTCTGGTGGCAGATGGGAACAGCACGTGAGACAAGTTGAAGGCCTAGTTAAGCAATTACCGTTGGATGGTTTTGTAATAAATTTAGCGAAAAGTAAACTCACCTGAGATATATTCTTGGACAAGGGAAGTGTTGCCAAGGACAGCAAAAATTAAGGCTCCAATGGAATTCCCTGTTCCTAAAACTAAACAAGTTTCTAGGAATGTGTGGATTCTACTGGAAATTTGAGCGTAATTTCAGTCTGAGAGCTATTTCAGTGATTTGGGTTGGTGCTGACTTGCTGCAGGATGATCAGTCAGGATTAGGGTAGACAGTACAGTACTCTAGGAAATTAAAGTAGTAACAGAAGAAGCTCAAGAAAAAGAAACTTTGGGATCGTAGTTGGCTCGTGAATATTTTAAAGTCTATCTCCAACTTGATAACAAGGAAATGATACCATTGATCATAATCCGCTAGTCTTTATTGAAATTTTTAAAAATTGGAATGTGAAACTTTTTAAATGTAGAGACGCTGGTGTTGGACTGGGGTGGGCATCAACGATATGCTGAAGGCACAGAAACTACGCCATGTTCTTCGTAGCCCTCAGAATGTCAGTGATGACGACAAACATCTTACTGAGGTCATCTCTATGCCTCCACTACTCACCTTCAAACAGCCGCCTAACTTCAAACAGACCATTGTTCATAGCAAACTACCCCAGTCTTTAGGAGAACAGTGACAAAAACACCTCATTACCCTGCCATGGCAACCTCTGAAAGACATGCCAGATCATCAACATGGTTACTCCCATCACATGTGGGAACATCACCCACCAAGTATGCGGTACGTAATCATGCACCTCAGCCAACATTGTCTACCTCATACATTGCAGGAAAGGATGCCCTGAAGCATGGCATATTGGCAAGACCATGCAAACGCTACAATAACGAATGAACTGACACTGTGCAACAATCACCAAGCAGGAGTGTCTCCTCCTAGTCGGGGTCCACCTCAGTGGTCAAGGACATTCAGCCTCCGATCTTCGGGTAAGCATCCTTCAAGGTGACCTTCAAGGTGCACGAAAATGCAGAATCGCCAAGCAGAAACTGATTGTTAAGTTCCGTACTCGTGCGTACGGCCTCAACCTTGATCTTGGGTTCATGTCACGCTACATGCAACCCCACCATACTGTTCTGTGTTTGTGAAATCTCCCTTACTTTTCTGTTTTGACACCATTTCCTTGGTTACTTGTGATTATCGCTCTACCTTAATTTGCATAGTTTTTGATTGTTACTTTGGTTAGACCCTCATCATGCAACTCTGATATCTATTCATATCATTCCAGCCATTTGGTTTGTCTCTAGCACCATCTTATTTTTGATTATTTATAATTATCTTTCTGCCTTAATTGATCAGTTCATTAGGTCATCCCTTCACTTGTTATTCAGCTGTTGACACTTTACTCACACTATTTGACACTCGTGATCACATCCAAAGACTTTTTATTCAGCTGTGGACACTCCACTCCCACTACTTATCTGTTGACACTCTTAGTTACCTGGAATTATTTTGCCGTTATCACTCTGCCTATATATTCTGTGCCTGTGAACCTCCTTCAGCTTCACATGATGAAGGAACAGTGCTTTGAAAGCTTGTGATTTTAAATAAACCTGTTGGACTATAACCTGGTGTTGTGTGACTTCAAACTATTTAGATGTTGTCTTTCATTACAATCATTTAATTAAAAACTTCATCATATTATGGAATGAGTGAAATGCTTAATAAATATTAAGATTGTTTAAGGTTTCCTAAAGGGGAGAAACTATGAATGGATTTAAGTCTTGTGTTTTGTAATGAAAAGCATTTTTGAAATGGCATTTCGTATTCTTCAGGGCAGAGGCATATTAAGAAAGTATTTTTATTTTCATGCATTTTAAGACTGAGATGAGAAAGAACTATTTTGAAAACCAGGGATTTATAAGGATGTTTGCATGTTTTCAAAGTAAGGAACATGATACCTACTGCGAACTCGGTGTAAATGTGGGTTCCAGCAATGTGCAGATGAACTGGAGCTGAGGGATTGTTTTCAAGTGAAAATGTTTGGTTTGTAGATTAGGGATCAATGATCAATGGCAAAGGTCCTCTGAAGGCAACAGCTAGTGATTGGTTGTCAGGTAGCTGAAAAGCTTGAACTGCAAATTATACAGACAGAAGCTAGTTAGATCAAAGATAAACCAGTAGATCTGCAGCAGTCAGAAACTTTCTCAGTTCTCTGCAGTAAGTCACTTTAAATCTGAGAAAACTATTTTCATTCAATAGGTGCTGCAAGTTGTGATATTGAATTGGATAGTCAGAGAACGTTCGTAAGTGTACTGGCCACTCTTGCAACCCTGTGGAAACATTTGATAAAAGGAAGGTTGAGGAGAAACCTTCAGATCAGTAAGAACCAACTAACAAATCTTGTGAACAAAGAGTACAGGACTGTTTTTCAAGTTTTCTTTCCACCATGTGGTTTTTTAAAAATCACTGCTTATGTTTGTCTGTGTGTGTGTGTGTGTGTGTGTGTGTGTATGCGTGTGTGTGTGTGTGTGGAGCAGTTTATAGTGGGTTTAGAGTTGAATTTGTAGAGTTTTGTCATTTAGTTTGATCTGATTATTTGTAATAAATAGTGATTCTTGTTACGTACAGAGACCTGGTCCATGTTTTCTATAAACCTGTGAAATCAAGTGGTTTGAAATTTTGCAAATTTCTTTTAAAACTTTAACTTTTGTGACGACTCCAGGAAGTGATTGATATCCAGCATTGATATCACCCCAGTGAGCCATGACAGTGTTGACCAAATTGCCCTGAAATGCTTGAACATTCTATAGAATAATGTTTAACTTCAGAGAGGCGATGCTTTGTGCAGCGTTTCTTGGCAGATGAATGAACTATGTGAGAAAGTGGTCATGGGAACTGCCTAATCTACACCTCGCTTTGCCTTAGATGACATTGCATTCTGTTGACTATTTGATAGATAAAATGAATCTTTTCCTTCAGAGATGTGTGGAACCATCACTCAGTCTTTATTCCCACCCTCAAATAGGTATATGTGTGCAGGCCAGGTCTGAGGGCAATCCCTGAAATTGCTTTCAGACTCGGTGTCATCCATGTTGAAGTGCTATGTCTTGGCTGTAGTCAATGATCTGTGACATCTGATGCTATCTGCATTCAAGGAGTTGGTTATTTGTGAGAGATGTACATTTCTTGGTGACAACAACTTCCTTCTTCTTTGGGATGTCTAAAGAGACTGCTCTTCTCTCTCATGGCTGCTATTTAACCAGGTCCGACATTGACAAAGACTTTGAAGTAGACATCTTAGGAGTTCAAATCCATATATATTTCCAAAAGTGCAAGAAAATTTACAATGATGTATCTGAAATAAATTATTTTTTCTTTCCACTTCCACTACATTGAAGTGCAGTTCCAACACCTGCAGCTGAGTTGAAGACAACCTGCTCTAGCCCCACACCTTGTTATCTCGGATTCTCCAGCATCTGCAGTACCTTTTATCTCAGCTCTATCCTTGTCCCCTTTGGCCTCAAATACTTGGGCCATCATGCCTGGGGTATTTTTGGGCCTCAAGGGCAGGGCCTGATATGAACATATGAATCAGGAGTAGGCCATTCAGAGCTTAAAGACTGTTCTGCCATTCAATAAAATCATGGCTGCTCTGATTGTAACCTCAAATCCACTGTTTAGCCTATCCCAGATATACTTTCAATTTCACACTTAAAATAATCTGTTCATCTCTGCCTTAAAGATATTCAAGGCTTTTACCACCTTTTCAGGTAGAGAGTTACAAAAGACTCATGACACACAGACAGAAACATTTTTTGCCTCATCTTCGTTTTAAATGGGTGGCCACTGCTTTTTTTTTTCTGTATTCATTTGTGGAACGTGGGCATTGCTAGCTGGCCAGCATTTCTTGCCCCATCCCGAGTTGCCCTTGGGAAAGTGGTGGTGAGCTGCCTTCTTGAACCGCTGCAGTCCTCCTGCTGTGGGTTGACCCACAATGCTATTAGGGAGGGAATTCCAGGATTTTGACCCAACAACAGTGAAGAAATGGCAATATATTTCCAAATCAGGATGGTGAGTGACTTGGAGGGGAACTTGGAGGTGGTGGTGTTCCCATATTTCTGATGCCCTTATCCTTCTAGATGGAAGTGGTCGTGGGTTTGGAAGGTGCTGTCTGAGGATCTTTGGTGAACTTCTGCAGTGCATCTTGTAGATAGTAAACACTGTTGTTACTGAGCATTGGTGGTGGAGGGAGTGGATACTTGTGGATGTAGCGCCAATCAAGCGTGCTGCATTGTCCTGGATGGTGTCAAGCTTCTTGAGTGTTGTTGGGGCTGCACTCATCCAGGCAAGTGGGGAATATTCCACCATGGTCCTGACTAGTGCCTTGTAGATGTCGGACAGGCTTGGAGGAGTCAAGAGGTGAGTTACTAGCCACAGTATTCCTAGGTTCTGGCCTGCTCTTGTAGCCACTGTGTTAATGTGGTGAGTCCAGTTGAGTTTCTGGTCAATGGTAACCCTCAGGATGTTGATAGTGGGGGATTCAGTGATGGTAACACCATTGAATGTCAAGGGATGGTGGTTAGATTATCTCTTATTGGTGATGGTCATAGCCTGGCATTTGTGTGGTCTGAATGTCACTTGCCACTTGTCAGCCCAAGCCGGGATATCGTCCAGATTTGTTGCATGTGAACATGAACAGCTTTAATACCTGAGGAGTCACAAATGGTGCTGAACATTGCACAATCATTCGCGAATATCCCCACTTCTGACCTTATGAGGGAAGGTCATTGATCAAGCAGCTGAAGATGGTTGGGCCTAGGACATTACCCTGAGGAACTTCTGCAGAGGTGTCCTGGAGCTGAGATGATTGACTGCCAATAACCACAACCATCTTCCTATGTGTCAGATATGACTCCAACCAGGGGAATTTGCCCCCTCATACCCATTGATTCCAGTTTTGCTAGGGCTCCTTGATGTCATGCTCGGTCAAATGCAGCCTTGATATCAAGGGCTGTCACTCTCACCTCACCTCTGGAATTCAGCTCTTTTGTCCATGTTTGAACCAAGGCTGTAATGAGATCAGGAGCTGACTGGCCCTGGCAGAACCCAAACAGTGCATCACCGAGCAGGTTATTTTCAAGCAGGTGTTGCTTGATATCACTGTTGATGACACCTTCCATCACTTTACTGATGATTAAGAGGAGACTGATGGGGCGGTAATTGGCTGGGTCGGATTTGTCCTGCTTTTTGTGTACAGGACATACTTTTCTACAGGGCAATTTTCTACATTGTCGGGTAGATACCAGTGTTGTAACTGTACTGGAACAGCTTGGCTAGGGGAGTGGCAAGTTCTGGAGCACAAGTCTTCACTACTATTGCTGGAATGTTGTCAGGGCCGGTAGCCTTTGCAGTATCCAGTGTCTCTAGCCATTCCTTGACAGCATGTGGAGTGAATCGAATTGGCTAAAGACTGGTACCTGTAATGCTGGGGACTACTGGAGGAGGCCGAGATGGATCATCCACTTGGCACTTCTGGCTGAAGATCGCTGCAAATGCTTCAGCCTTATCTTTTGCACTAATGTGCTCGGTTCTTCCATCATTGAGAATAGGGATATTTGTGGAGCCTCCTCCTCCAGTGAGTTGTTTAATTGTCCACCACCATTCACAACTGGATGTGACAGGACTGCAGAGCTTAGATCTGATCCGTTGGTTGTGGGATTGCTGAGCTCTGTACATCACTTGCTGCTTTTGTTGTTTGGCGTGCAAGTCGTCCTGTTTGGTGGCTTCACCAGCTTGATATCTCATCGTCAGGTATGTTTGGTGCTGCTCCTGGCATGCCCTCCTGCACTCTCCATTGAACCAGGGTTGATTCCCCTGTCTAGATAGTAATGGTTGAGTTGGGGATATGCCGGGCCATGAGGTTACAGATTGTGCCGGAGTACGATTCTGCTGCTGTTGATGGCCGACAGTGCTTCATGTATGCCCAATCTTGAGTTGCTAGATCTGTGCGAAGTCTGTCCCATTTAGCGTGGTGATTGTGCCACACAACACGATGGAGGTTTTTCTCAATGTGAAGGTGGGACTTAGTCTCCACAAGGATTGTGCGATAGTCACTATTACTGATACTGTCACGGACAGATGCAACTGCAGCTGGGGATTAGTAAGGATGAGGTCAAGTATGTTTTTCCCTCTTGTTGGTTCCCTCACTACCTGCTGCAGACCCAGTCTAGCAACTATGTCCTTTAGGATCTGACCAGCTTGATCAGTAGTACTGCTGCCAAGCCACTCTTGGTGGTGGACATTGAAATCCCCCACCCAGATCCCCAGAACACTGATCCCTCATTCTAGATCCTCACATTGTATCAAACATCCTGACCACACCTAACCTGTCAAGACCCCTCAGGATCTTACATGTTTCAGTCATGTCACCACTTTCTCTTGCAAACTCTAGCAGCTACAAGCCTTGCCTGAAACAAATCAGAAAACAGACTTTTTACTTGTATAAAGATGTAGAGTGGAAAGGATATGGTTAATTTTTCAAACTTCCAACATTTCTTAACAAAAAATGCAGTATTTGGCACATTTTGTAATCATCTCAAAAATCAATACGCTGGGACAAAGCAGGTTCTGCACCATACTTATTGCATTTGACATCAGAAATTGAAAGTCATAACTCTAGTCAATTAGCAGCACTCATGTTCGTGCCTGATGATCCTGTTTTTAACCAATCATTGTGTCCAACACTCCCCTCCCTACATCCAAGAAGATGCTGTTTCAGTTTTAAACATTTACAGTTCCGTATTACAGTTTCCAACTGTACACTTTATTTAAGTTAAAGGTGACTTAAAGAACAGAACCATCATGGTTCACTTGTAATGTTCGTTTTACTGTTGGAATCACATGATAAAATGAAACCGTTATTGACCCCTCATTTCAGCAATGTATCATTGTTCTGACAGCTGTCAATACTCAGGATCTGATTTCTTCATTTCAGCTCCACAACACAAAGTGCTGCAGTGTTATCTCTGAATCGAAAGGTCTTTTTGTTGAGAGATCTACAGTTTTGCTGCAGCAGTCAATTACTGCATTCTTGAGCTGCAGTATATTTATTTACAGACACTGAGGGAGCCAGTGGGAGGCTATTGATTGGAACACAATGTCATGTGCAATGGTGATAGCAGGATGAAAAATGATTTTTGCTTAATGGCCTGGTTTTAACAAGGTGGGAATGGCTTCCGATTAGCCCACAATTCCTGAGTAACCCATTTTCCTCCCTTAATTCATTCCCCCCACACCCTGCCCCCAGCCACCACCACCACATCCACCACTCTCCCCCACTCCACCACTGCTCCTCCCCCTACCTACTCCCACACAAAACTAACCACCAGCTGCCAATCTGGCCTATTTTGGAGTTTGTGCTTATAGTAGCAAAATCCTTTGTAAACTAGGACTCTGGGGTCTCAGCTGTCTGGGTGCAGTCTGCTGCCAGCACTGACTTGCAACTGTCAGTTTATTTTATCTCAACCTTTTCATCATACTGAAGAAACTGGTTGGCTGGAGCCACCTGAGAGGTCTGAAGAATCAGTACCTATATGTCATTAGCCAGGATAGCTGGTGTCTCCCTGGTACCAACCAATCTGAATGCTCCCTAAAATACAACCTCATTTTAACGCTCTATATATTCTGCACAATGACAACTGTTAGCCTAGCTGACAGTCTAAAACTGTGCAGAATCACTAGCTAAAATGGTTCAATTCATTAAACTTCATTAAAATGGTCGGATATTTTATTGCTTTTGAACAAGTAACGGTCCATTGTAAAGCAGTATTAATACTAAACAGATTTCATTTCAGCTGTTTAACATATTTTACACATGTGGAAAATGGTGACCCATCAATCAAATCGGTTCTTTACAAATAGTATCTGAGCATATTAAAATACATTTGCTTATGTATGAAGTTACTCATAACTTTGTTCAACTTGTTCTTGAAGCAATATTTAAATGTAGTGATTATAAGATCTGTTGGTTCATTTGCTGATAAATTTTAAAGGAATAATTGCAACACTAAAAATATTATGCATGCACAAATCTTAAAATGACTAATTAAAATCACAGACTTTCCCCAATATCAAAGGCAGATCTGTACAGACCAGTTTTACAAAAATCACATTTCTGCTTTAAACATGAGCTAAGAATTCAACCTAAGGGCAGAGAACATGGCAAAACCTATCTATATGTGCCATTGCAAATGTTGCATCAAGCTAGAACCTCTTTGTTATTACAATCAAATGAGATTAGGACTAGTTCCTGTAGCAGTACTGTAATATAGGTGCAACTCAAATATATTCAAATTTATTGTGTTTATTCCTTCTCTATTTAAATCATCAAATAACAAAGTTTTGTTGATGCTAACCAAGGATTCACCATCAGTAGGTTTTTTGACAATTATAACAGCAGGATTGATCTGTTTAGAGAATGATTTGGTATTTTCTTAAAACCTTCCCTTAGCTCTTTCATTTCTAAATAAAACTACACTGTGGAAATCCCTATATCTGAATTTTTGTCAGTGTAATCCATCCCAATGTTCCCAGGATCCCTCATCCAGTATTCCCAATCATATTAATACCTTTTTTAATGGTTCCAACATTTCTACTATCATCTCAGTTCTGCTATATCCAGCTCATCATTCCACTTTATAGTACTTAGCATCTTTCGAAGTATTTTCACCTCAATAGCCGTGCCTCACTGTATGGAATAGTATGTTAAAACTTTAAGGACTAGATTCCTCACAAGTTGTTTAGTTGCTGCGAGACAAGTGCAACTGTGGCTGATGATTTTAGATCATAGACACAATGCAATTCTTTAACTGGGGACATAGCAGATGTAATTGTGTAATTCTTTAATTTTACTGTTGCTTAATTAAAGAGAGGGTTTTCAATTCTTGAAGACTTTACAGTATGTGACTCCAAAATTGAACAATGAGAAATTGTCAGGCTACATTGAGCATTGAGGGACAGTGGCTATGCCTTAGGGATGGTTCTAAAATGGGATGGTACAATGGACATTTAACCTGTGTGGTATGATTCATAAATAGCAGTCCATTTACAAATACGCACTTGCATTTGCAAAGAAGTGTCAGCTGTGCCACTTATGCATCCTCAGAAATTTTTATTTCGTTCTCCTCCCACTATGTGCATGGTGAAGGGCATCTCCTGACTGGCAGCACTTGACTGGTTGTCTAAATGAATGGGTCAAGCTAGGCATGTGGTGCATAGGGAAAAAAGTGTGTTTGAGAAAATAGCATGAGAAATCCCAACAGGGGTCATGGGAAGAAGCCCTCCATGTCAAGTCACCAAAACTGATCCTTATGCTGAATTCTGGTAAAATTCTGCCAAAGAATACTTTCCTGAATACCATACTTTATTAAAAAATTCACTCGTGGAACATGGGCATTGCTGACCGGCCAGCATTTATTGCCTGTCCCTAATTACCCTTGAGAAATGGTGGTAAGCTGCCTTCTTGATCTGCTGTAGATTGACCCACAATGCCCCTAGGGAGAGAATTCCAGGATTTTGACCTGGTAACAGTGAAGGAACAGTGATATAATTTCAAGTCAGGGTGGTGAGTGGCTTGGAGGGGAACTTGAAGGTTCCCACGTTTCTGCTTTCCTTGACCTTCTAGTTGTAAGTTTTTGTGGGTTTGGAAGGTGCTGTCTAAAGATCTTTGGTGAATTTCTGCAGCGCATCTTGTAGATAGTACACACTACTGCTACTGAGCATCAGTGTAGGGGGAGTAGATGTTCCTGGATGTGGTACCAATCAAGCAGGTTGCTTTGTCCTGGATGGTGTCAAGCTTCTTGTGTGTTGCTGGAGCTGCACCTATCCAGGCAAGTAGGGAGTATTCCATCACACTTCTGACTGTCCCTTGTTGATGGTGGACAGGCTTGGGAGAGTCAGGAGGTGAATTACTCATCACAGTATTCCTAGCTTCTGACCTGCTCTTGTGGCCACTGTATTTATGTGGTGCATCCAGTTGAGTTGCTGGTCAATGATAACTCTTAGGAGATTGATACTGGGGGATTCAGCGATGGTAGTGTTATTGATTGTCAAGGGACAGTGGTTAGATTGTCTGTTTTTTGGGCTGATCATTGATGTCATTTTTGTGACACGAATGTTACTTGCCACTTGTCAACTCAAGCCTGGACATTGCCCAGATCTTATTGTACTTGAACATGGACTTCTTCAGTAGCTGAGGAGTCATGAATGGTACTGAACATTGTGCAATTTTTAGTGAACACCCCCATTTCTGACCTTATGATGGAGGGTAGGTCATTGACGGAGCAGCTAAATATGCTTGGGCCTAGGACACTATCCTGAGGAACTCCTGCAGAGATGTCCTGGAGCTGAGATGGCTGACCTCCAACAATTACAACCATCTTCCTATGTGTCAGGTGTTATCCAATCTGCAGAAAGTTTGCCCTCTGATTCTTACTGATTCCAGTTTTGCTTGGGCTTCTTAATGCTACATTTAGTCGACTGGATGATCACCACCACTCATGACAGGATGTACTGAGATCAGATTTGATCCGTTGGTTGTGTGATCACTTAGCTCTGTCTCTTATTTGCTGCTTATGTTGTTTGGCACCTAAATAGTCCTGTTTGGCAGCTTCACCAGATTGACACCTCATTTTTAGGCATGCCCTCCTGCACTTTCCATTGAACTAGGGTTGATCCGCTGGCTTGATGGGAATGGTTGAGTGGGGGATATGTCAGACAGTTCCTCTGCTGTTGATGGCCCATAGCATCTCATAGATTTCAATCTGGAGTTGTTAGATCTGTTTCGCACAATGATAGTGCCATGCAACACGATGGATGGTATTCTCAATGTAAAGGCAGGACTTCGTCTCCACAAGGACTGTGTGGTAGTCACTTTAACCAATAATGTCATGGTCAGATGCATCCACAGCCATCAGATTGGTGAGGATGACATCAAGTATGTTTTTTCCTTTTGTCACGACCTGCTGCAGACCTGGTCCAGCAGCTATGTTGTTTAGGACCCAAGCAACTTGATCAGCTGCAAAGTTGCTCTTGGTGGTGGTTATTGAAATCCTCCACCCATAACACATTTTGTGTCCTTGCCACCCTCGATGCTTCCTCTAACTGCTGTTCAACATGGAGGAGTAATGATTCATCAGCCAAGGGAGATGGTATGTGGTAATCAGCAGGAGGTTTCCTTGCCCACATTTAACCTGATGCCATGAGGCTTCATGGGGTTCAGAGCCAGTGTCAAGGGCTCCCAGGGCACTCACTCCTGACTGCATACCACTGTGTTGCCACCTCTGCTGGGTCTGTACTGCTGGTGGGACAGGACATTGCCAGGGATGACGATGGTAGAGTTTGGGTCATTGTCTGTAAGGTATGATTCCATGAGTATGACTATGTAAGACTATAGTTTGACTAGTTTGTGAGACAGCTCTCCCAAATTTTGGCTCCGGTGCTCAGATGTTATTGTAGGGTCAAAGGGCTGTTTTTGCTGTTGTCGTTCCTGGTCCTTCGGTCGATTCCAGGTGGCCTGTCCAGTTTCAATTCTTTTTTAGATTTTATAGTTTTTACTACAACTAAGTTGCTTGTTAAGTCATTTCAGAGAGCAGTTGAGAGTCAACCACATTGCTGTGGGTTTGCAGTCACATATCAGTGACACCCGGTAAGGATGGCAGATTTCTTCCCCTGAAGGACATTAGTGAACAATTAGTGAACTCAAGCGCAAGATCTGTGGAAAAGAATGTGTAGCAATAATACAAATAACCATTCAGTCTACACCTTTCCTTTGTGGAACCATAATGGAGGTTTTATCTTCCTTCAGGCTACTGCTATAGCAATTGGCAGTGACACTGAAACATAAATTGAATCACCAGCTACAAAGACCACCAGACAGCAGTCAGTGCAGAGATAGTAGGAACTGCAGATCCTGGAGAATCTCAGATAACAAGGTATAGAGCTGGATGAACACAGCAGGCCAAGCAGCATCAGAGGAGCAGGAAGGCTGACGTTTCGGGCCTAGACCCTTCTTCGGAAATGGGGGAGGGGAAGGGGGTTCTGAAATAAATAGGGAGAGAGGGCGAGGCGGATAGAAGATGGATAGAGGAGAGATAGGTGGAGAGGAGACAGACAGGTCAAAGAGGTGGGGACGGAGCCAGTAAAAGTGAGTGTAGGTGGGGAGGTAGGGAGGAGATAGGTCAGTCCAGGGAGGACGGACAGGTCAAGGGGGCGGGATGAGGTTAGTAGATAGGAGATGGGGGTGGGGCTTGAGGTGGGAGGAGGGGATAGGTTGGAGGAAGGACAGGTTAGGGAGACGGGGATGAGCTGGGCTGGTTTTGGGATGCAGTAGCAGGAGGGGAGATTTTGAAGCTTGTGAAATCCACATTGATACCATTGGACAGCAGGGTTCCCAAGCGGAATATGAGTTGCTGTTCCTGCAACCTTTGGGTAGCATCGATATGGCACTGTAGGAGGCCCAGGATGGACATGTCGTCTGAGGAATGGGAGGGGGAGTTGAAATGGTTCGCGACTGGGAGGTGCAGTTGTTTGTTGCGAACCGAGTGTAGGTGTTCTGCAAAGCGGTCCCCAAGCCTCCGCTTGGTTTCCCCGATGTAGAGAAGGCCACAAAGGGAACAGCGGATGCAATATACCAAATTAGCAGATGTGCAGGTGAACATCTGCTTGATGTGGAAAGTCTTCTTGGGGCCTGGGATGGGGGTGAGTGGGGAGGTGTAGGGGCAGGTGTAGCACTTCCTGCGGTTGCAGGGAAAAGTGCCAGTTGTGGTGGGGCTGGAGGAGAGTGTGGAGTGGACAAGGGAGTCACGGAGAGAGTAGTCCCTCTGGAAAGCAGATAAGGGTGGGGAGGGAAAAATGTCTTTGGTGGTGGGGTTGGATTGCAGATGGCAGAAGTGTCGGAGGATGACGCGTTGGATCCGGAGTGGTACGTGAGGAAGAGGGGGATTCTGTTTTGGTTGTTATTGCGGGGATGGGGTGTGAGGGATGAGTTGCGGGAAATGCGGGAGACATGGTCGAGGGTGTTCTCGACAGCTGAGGGGGGGATGTTGCAGTCCTTGAAAAACGAGGACATCTGAGATGTACGGGAGTGGAATGCCTCATCCTGGGAGCAGATGCGGCGGAGGCGAAGGAATTGGGAATAGGGGATGGCATTTTTGCAGGAAGGTGGGTGGGAGGAGGTGTATCCTAGGTAGCTGTGGGAGTCGGTAGGCTTGAAATGGATATCGGTTCCTAGGTGGTTGCCGGAGGTGGAGACAGAGAGGTCCAGGAAGGAGAGAGAGGTATTAGAGATGGTCCAGGTGAACTTAAGGTTGGGGTGGAAGGTGTTGGTGAAGTGGATGAACTGTTTTACTGGCTCCATCCCACCTCTTTGATCTGTCTGTCTTCTCTCCACCCATATTCTCCTCTATCCATCTTCTATCCGCCTCGCCCTCTCTCCCTATTTATTTCAGAAACCCATTCCCCTCCCCCATTTCTAAGGAAGGGTCTAGGCCTGAAACGTCAGCCTTCCTGCTCCTCTGATGCTGCTTGGACTGCTGTGTTCATCCAGCTCCACCCCAAGCAGTCAGTGCAGATTGCAGCCCTGGATGCAAATAGGGGAAGAATACACACAATGTCTCCAGACCACTGGAACTACAGTATTTCAGTATTTTCCTGACTTGATAGCTGTCTTTTTACCGGACAATGTTCTGATCAGTGGGGCCAAAGATCCACTTGAATGATGAGGTTGGATTCTAGCTCCCTGATACTATTATCTCTCAGTAGAGAAACATGGCTCGGATGCAATGGGCCAACAGGCCTTTCTCTGTGCTGAGTTCTCTAATACATGCCAGCAATAGGCTGCAGAACTTGTTGGTTGGACTGTGAATTATAAAACAAAAGACACCAGGGTGGAATTTTTAAAACTTGAAATTTCTTAGGTATAACAACAGCAGGAATCAAAAATATTCCCTGCTCTAATATATTAATTCTCATGCTAAAGTCTGTGTCCTACTTTAAATTCAGAACATTTTGAAAGTTTATACATTAACAAGGCTGGGGCCATGGGATGAATTTGAGGTACCAAACTCTATCTGCAGAGAATAACACCCTAAAAATGGACTTCCCATCTTTGGTTGCTTTTCCATGATGAAGGTTGTGTCTAGCAAACTATCTTCTGTATATCTTCTGTATTGAAAAGAAGCCAATTAATTTAGTTAAGGAATAACTTTTAAGCAATTTTAATAAAGAGGGAGAAAATGGCGCATGAAAAAAAACTAGCAAGAAAATAATAGCTTTGGTCAGACTTTTGTATCTCCTGCTCTCATTTCTGAGGATTGTGCAATGGACTTTCATTGGACCTCTCCATGCATAGTGACAAAGTGCTGCAATAGTTTGCCATTGCCTTCTGCAGGATTGCTGACCAAGAAATTCTCCTCTCCTTATTGCCTGTCATCAGGAATATTGGAAGGATTTATAGCCTGAGAATAAAACATTTTGGCCATCTTACAAATGCCAACAAGTCCTACAGTGTGATCCAAACTGGCTTCTGTCACAGAGGTGGTGTTGTAACCACAACACTTCTAATACCTCCACAAGTAAAGAAACATAAAATCAGCATTTAAAGTGAGCATTTGTCCTTTAGAGGGTGAAATGGGTAAATTAATAATGGGAAATGAAGAAATAGCGGAGACTTTGAATAAGTATTTTTTATCCATCTTAACAGAAGAAAATGTACAAAGATCCCAAGAATCGCAAAAAATCAAGAAGCAAAAAAAGCTGTAAGGAAGTTAGAACAATCATTTTCACTAGAGAAAAAGTAATAAAGATGAATTCTAATGTGATTTAACTCTGACAAGAACTCTGGACCTGGTGACCTACATCCCAGAATAGAGTCATAGAGTCATGCAGTGCGGAAGCAGACCCTTTTGTCCAACAACTCCATGCTGACCATAATCCCAAAATAAATGAATCCCACCTGTCTGGCGTTTGGCCCATATCCCTCCAAACATTTCTTATTCATATACTTATCTTAATGTCTTCTAAACGTTGTAACTGTACCCGCATCCACCACTTCCTCCGGAAGTTCATTCCACAGATTAACCACTCTCTGTGTAAATAAAAATGCCCTCATGTGTTTCCTTGTCATTTAGTGTGGATACAAAGGCAGAAAGCCTCTCCAACTGGATTCCAACTGAAGTTTCATCCCTCATGTTTTGAATCCTCCTAGGAGCACAGATATCTCTGTGATGTTCAACGTTCCACGGACAGCTGCTCTTGCCGCATCCTGAGATCCACACTCGGTGCCATGCGGCATCACATGCACACTCTCAACCTTTCTCTATAACAGCATTGCATCACACTGGCTCAGGGCTGCACCACTTCACCCTTCATCTCATTCGTCGTGCTAACATGAAACATTTTCTTTTCATTTCAGGCATCAAGGCTCACAAGATGCAACAACTCAAAGATACCCATGGCCCTCTGGAATCTTCCTCTCTTCCCCTTCCCTCTGACTCCATCCCCTCTCCCAACTCCCCCACCTCCTGTTGGGTATTCACCATCCCTCCCAACCTTCCGCTCTCCAATGCTGAACGTTCTGTACTCAGCAAAAGCCTCAGCTTTATTCCTCTGCGTCCCCATCTTAACGAATTTCAGGCACAACATGACGCCTAACTCTTCTTCCGCCATCTTCACCTCTGTGCATAATTCTTTGGACATAAGTCCTCTCCCCATCCCACAGACCTCTTTGTCCAGTTTCAACACTCTCCCTCCACCTGGACTCCTCCCTACAACCTTTTATCTGCACTTGATCTGTTCATTAAGAACTGTCGACATGATATCAGTTGCCTCAATTTCTCTGCCTCCCTCACTAAATCGAACCTATTTCCCTCTGAACTGACTGCACTCCATGCACTCAGATCTAACCCTGACTTAGTATTAAGCCTGCCGATAAGGATGGTGCTGTTGTAGTCTGGTGTACTGACTTCTACCTTGCTCCCAGATACCACCAGCTCTCAGATACCTCCTCCTATCTTCCCCTGGACCATGACCCCACCATGACGCATCAGGCCATTGTATATACTACAGTAACTGATCTCATTTCATCCAGTGATCGCCCCCGCCTCTGCTTCTAAGCTGATAGTCCCCCATCTCCGCACAGCTCACTTCTACCTCCTCCCAAAAATTCACAAACAGGACTGTCCAGGCAGACCTGTTGTTTCAGCCTGCTACTGCCCCACAGAACTCACCTCTTCTATCTTGACTCGGTCTTCACTCCCCTGGTCCAATCCTTGCCCACAAATATCCTTGATTCCTCTGACACCTTACACCAGGTTCAAAACTTCCAGTTTGCCATTTCCAGCCGCCTCCACTTTACCATGGACGTGCAATCTCTTTACACGTCCATTCCACCAGGAGGGTCTTTGGGCTCTCCACTTCTTCCAGCAGCAAAGACCTGAATCATCTCCAACCACCACCACCCTCCTTTGCTTGGCTGAGCTCGTCCTCACCCTCAACAACTTCTCTTTTAATGCCTCTCATTTGCTTCAGGTAAGAGGGATCGCCATGGGTACCTGCATGGGCCCTAATTATGCCTGTCTCTTCGTGGGGTATGTGGAACATTCCTTGTTCCAGTCCTATTCTGGCCCCAACCCACAACTCTTTCTCCGATACATCGATGATATCATTGGTGCTGCTTCCCGCTCTCATCTGGAATTGGAAAAGTTGATCGATTTCACCTCCAATTTCAGCTGGTCTATCTCCTTCCCTTCCTCGACATTTCTGTTTCCATTTCTGGGGATAGACTAAGATCCAATATAAACACACTGACTCCCACAGCTACCTGGACTATACATCCTCACACCCTTCTTCCTGTAAAGACTCCATCCCATTCTCTCAGTTCCTCCGTCTCCTTTGTATATGTTCAGATGAGGCCGACTTCAAGAAGGGAGCCTCTGAAATGTCCACCTTCTTCCTAAACCGAGGATTCCCCAGTACCATTGTCGACAGGGCCATCAACCGGGTCCGACCCATCTCCTGCCCTCACCTCTTCTCTTCCCTCCTGCAACAGCGATAGGGTTTCCCTTGTCTTTACCCACTATCCCACCAGCATCCACATCCAGAAGATCATCAGACACCACTTCTGCCACCGCCAGCGAGATGCCAACACCGGACACATATTCCTCTCCCCTCCCTTGTCCGCCTTCCGCAGGCACCATTCCCTCCGGGACATTTCACCTGCACTTCCCAGAATCTAGTCTACTGCATTTGCTGGTCACAATGTAGTCTCCTCTACACTGGGGAAACAAAGCGTAAACTAGGTGACTGTTTGCAGAACGTCTATGTCTGCTTGCAAAAAAAGACCCTAAACTACCTGTTGCCTGCCACTTTAACGCACCACCCTGAACTCTGGCCAACATCTCTGTCTCTGGCTTGCTGCAGTGTTCCAGTGAAGCTCAACGCAAGCTGGAAGAACAACACCTCATTTTTCGCTTGGGGACCCTGCAGCCCTCCGGACTCAATATCGAGTTAAATAAATTTAGAGCCTAACCTCTTCCATGTCCCAGCTCCCTACCCCACACACCAGGCCTTGTTACCACATAGCCTGCCATTACACACCACCTGTTGTCAGTCACTAAAATTCCCCATTAACAACTATTCACCCTCCCAGCCTGATCGTTATCAACTCTTTGTTTGTCCAACTGCTTTTCTCTTTTTAGGCTCTATCCTACTGTTTACTCCCTACCCCATCCTCCTCCTTTTTTTCTGCTTATAAACTGACATTTTCCCAGTCACCATCAGTTCTGGGGAACGGTCACCCGACCTGAAACGTTAACTCTGATTTTTTTCTTCACAGATGCTGCCAGGCCTGATGAGCTTTTCCAGCAACTTTGTTTTTGTTCCTAATTTGCAGCATCTGCAGTTCTTTCGATTTTTATTCAGAAAGCTTGTCATGGTTGTCATCAGTCCTCTCTCAACTCATAGAGATAGCCTTCCCTCAAGGGGTCCCAACACAGTACATAAAGGACAACCTTCGATACCAGTGCAAGGGCTTAGACACAGTCAGTCAGCCACTTGTGGTGGTCAGAGTCAGATGCTTTTCACGTATAGGTAGAGAGTTGAATGCTGGACAGCACACTACTGATCCCTTTTTGACTAGTGTAAGCCGTTTTCCTCCTGGAATGAGAGAGTTAGGTATTGGGGGAGCTGAAGGGGGATGGCACACCTGTTATTTTTGATGCAGGTGGTGACATGTTTTGAGTTAGTGATTAGGCCGTGCAGAGGGTGTGCAGTGTTAGTGATGTCAAGGGTTTGGCTGGGTGATAGCAAGTGAAGGAGTATGTTGAAGACAACAGTGATACTAGTAGAGCATGAGCCTTGGTGGGAGATGGGTACAGTAGCAGAGATATAGTGAGTGTGAGGTATCATAGAGAAGTTGTCAGTGTTTGGAAGCTGATTAACCTTCTTCCTACATTGTTGTGTATTCCTCCAGATGGCTGAGACTGCATTGGTTCAGATGGCAATCTCATACCAGGCTGGCATTGTTTGGTGTTACAGACTTGATTGGCAGCCTGGGGGTAAGAGAATGCCTTATGTGTGCACCACCCCATCTGGAAGGTCCTCGAAGACCCTGCCTACAAAGAGAAGCGCCAGTTTCCTTTTTTCTGTCATGCAGGGGGTAAATACCCGGAACCGTACAGGGCAGTCCCAGCCTGACTTGTGATTGCCAAAATGCACAATGGGCTTTTTGAGCCGTCACTGGCGCCAGGGATGCTGGTCATTTTTGGATTTCTGGTGAGACGCAAGTTGCTATGAGAGCAGCATGTGGTAAGATGGAGTTAGAATTGGAGAACAGGAATGCCATAGGGCTTGGTAGGGAGTCAATGAGGCAAGGTTTGTAAGAAAACTTCCTACACCTTTTGGCAAAAAATGCGACGGAATGCGCACTTAGACAGACAAAGAGATTCAGCCTGCCAAAAAATGATAATCTTAAGTTATTTTTACGAAGAATGGCTGCAAGCCAATGTAAATTGTAAAGGTAAGAGTACTTACTGATGTGATGTTCTCTGAATATGAACCTTATAACCAATGGAAAAATGAAGTGGACATGGGAACATGGTTAAGCATTTTTTGAGCTGGATGTCATTTGGATGCTGATGAAAGTTTGGATCTTCTATTGAGATTTCATTAATAAAATTTATTAAGAAAGATGATTAATTATATGCTTACAAGGTATGATCAGACTTTGAAAAATTTGAAATGATGGCAATCATTCCATGGAGAGTATATCCTGTACTTTAATAAAGTATAAAAAAGATTGAAGAAGTAGAATTTGGATAAAGATAGGACTGGGAGCACTGGCTAAACTTCTGACTGGCAATGAGGAAGGAGAAGATTTGTTAATGATGAGTTTAGAGACGTGAAAAAAAGACAAATATAGTGGTCACAAATATCACAACTCAAAGTCCTTTCAGCAATGAGTTCTGTGAAAGAAATTGTATGGTGATCAATTAAATTTTCTATACAATCTTATCCGATCAGCCAAACTGCAAACTAACAACTTCCCTGGTATGGGCAGCAAAACCAAATAATTTGCTTTAAATTGCTGGAACTATACTCCTTATCAATTGGAATCCCAAAGTAACTTCCATAATTGTGTGTTAATCCCCCAGACTAGAAGGGACCACAATTAGTTCTAATTTTTTCTACTTGAATGCTTTACATGCAGGGAGAGCGGCATTCAACAAGTCAGAAGTTTCAGGGAAAATTTGCAGAGCTCTGAATGTTCATTAAAGATATTTTTAACTAAGTGGATTTACTGAGCTACAAAAGAATCAGAAATGGTGAAAAGGTTCAGGTAAGTTGATAGGTTGTGATGAAAAGACACTGGTTCGCCAGCATGGTATCACTCTATGAGGAACCGTGCATCTCCGATAATTGGGACTGAATACGAACTTTCAGAATTTGAGCAATTAATGAATATGATGAGCTACTCTGCATGTCACATTCATATATTTGTATGATAAGATATATGAACTGGCAAAAAATATGTGAAATAATGGAAAGAAAAACATACATTGTGAGTTCTCATTGTAAATCTGGGAGTGGTGCTTATGCTAGAGACAATCATGTACTAATGACAGAATCTCTGATCATATGAGGGAGAGATCTTGTAGCAGTAGACCAGAAACACATCAGAGGGCAAGTAGAGCCTGTAGGTTGACTAGTTTATATAATAAAACAAAAACTACAGAACAATCTCAGAACACTACCGGAAGTAAAAGCTCTTATGATTTGGAAAGTTGCCAATTAATTGGATGAACAGAAGCAAAACAAAAAGAGTTGGAAGCAATTTGATATCTGCGCTGGAAAAAGACAATCAACCTCCTCACAAAAATGGATATACAGAGGAAAAATCTTCTCAGATCATAAATATAAAGCTAATGTGAGACTAGTGGCTTGGGGTTTTCAAAAGTTCAAGGTATTAGAGCGGACTCCCACATGGTGAGAAAAGCAGTTGTCAGATTTCAGTCATGATCTCTTTAATGAAATGAAGATGTCACATTTATTGGTCTTTAGTGAAGTTGAGGCATGAGAACTGCTCTCAAAAGAATCTCTGTGTGAATGGTTTTCGCTGAGAGTCCTTCTACCCCCGCCACTCTCTTTTCTATCAGATTTTCCCACTCTGCATGGCCTCCATTCCTTTCCCCTGCAATAGTTAACTCCAAAAGGAAAGAAAGTTTACATTGGGAAACAGCTTCTTTCAGCGCAAGGCTGTAAATCACTAAAAAGATATTTTAACAGCAGTAGTACACTCCCTGTGGAGCACAGGAACTTCTAGACAAGTATAGAAAAGGGCCAAAATATGTACAGAATTGCATCAAAAGACAGAAGGAATAATTCAGCATCTAACTAGTAAGTAATCCATTATTTCTCTAAGCAGGACTGGTGGGGTCCTTCAAGATGCTTAATGATATACTCAGTTTTCTGAGGTTCAGACAGGGTGTAGGCTGGATAGTGACATTCAGAAATATAGTACTGATTTCAAATAAGTGTTCCATATCAATTGATGTCATGATCTGTTTCCTTGGTATGCTTGTGGGTTAGGAGCACAACTGGAACCTAGAAAATGGTCTACAGAACCCAATTTCTCCTCTACCCCTACCAAAATGATCTGACACCAGGCTCAAAAAAGACAATTTTACCAAAGTCATTTCACAATTCCATCCTCTTACAGCTCTAATGAGATTTTGACTTTTTCTTAATATATTATTCACTTTGCGGCTACTTCAGATAATAAACTAAAAGTAGTATAAAACATAGAAATAAAATATAAGATATTACCTCCCACTTTTATTTTAAATTCAAACTAGTATCAATACAAAATCAAAATTTAAAGCAGTTCTTAAAATAATTTGATTGGGCTTAAAAATGTTTCCACCTTCTGTTTACACTGAATGTGTTTGAACTTTGTTGTTGAGTTAATGAGGGCTAATGACACAATTGGAGGAAATTGTCTTGGATGCTTTTGCACATACAGCGCTAGCGACATCTCTGAAGTACATACTGTATCAATGCCTGTCACTTTGATAGTGTTAATTAGCTCAATTACCTCAGACTGAATCAATAATACTTCTCTGCCAGCTTTGAGAATTATCCTATTAATAATTATACTATAGACAAATATTCACAATCAAATTTGACCATTAAAATTGGTGCAGCTGGAGTTATTCAGGTCCTAAAAAATTAGAGAAGCCATTTGTAATCATTGTGTTCCATTCGCAAATTCCTATTTTTAACAATTTAAAACAAATGCATTTGCATTGGAACATTATACTTAACCATATTCTAAAACACAGGAGTATGTTGCTTGAATATTAATAAAACATTCATTTACAATTTTGCCCATTTAAAATATTATAATTAAGGGTTAATGCACTGATTCCACATTGTCAGTAAGGAACCATACTTTAAAGCAAGGGGGAATTGCATTGTTGTCACCAAATCAATCTTCCTTCATGCATGGCTACATACTGTGAGCATGGGATCAGCAAATTTGGCCAGAGTTTTAAATTGAATAAACTATTTCAAACAACACATTTTTCAAGTAGAATTTTTATGTCTAATTTTGTAAAATATATTGTATTAATTTGCACACATAGGAAATTTGCAATTTTATGATAACTAAAAGTCTAATGTGAATGTTATTATTTTTGTTTGTTTCATCTTTACTTTAGATATTTCTAACTAGACTCAACATACTTATCAACATAAATCATATTAGTAAAGACTAGCCAACATTCTTTTTCAATATCCTACTGAGATGACTTAAGAACGTTTTCAAGCATATGTGCATTAACTGTCATTATCAATTAGCATAGGTTAACAGTGCAAAGAGTCATTTTGGGCAATGAATTAGCTGTTTCACAAGTAGAAACACCTAACCATGTTTGGTATCAGAAAGAAGGTAGCCTCAAAAATATCAAATTTAATGAGGAAATAAAAGAGTGAATGGTGAGAAAATAATTAATAGGATTGTAACAGGATCTGGCTGCTTACAATGTAGAAGCATGGAAGTGTTTTGTGACCAACAACTTACCTTCTGTAATGGGGTCATTAAATGTGTCTTTTCTACTGTCCTTCCATGTAACCAGACGTTCAAGGTTGCTATGTCCAGCAGCTTCTACATGGTGACAATATATGGTCATCATTGCGTGAGCTTTGAAGATGCCGAAATTGACCTGCATAGTCTCTAGTAGATGCAGATCACCTAAAGTCATGGCAATCTCATACCCTCGCCAAATATACTTGCAAGCTACATCATATTGACCCTGTTAGGAAATGATATAGAGAAACATGTTTAGAAATACAAAAATGTTTTTATATTCGAAAAAGTAATTTGGTTTCCTATTTACACTGTGAAATAAGGGCAGTTACTGTTAAGTGGTTGCTTCTTAATGTACAGATAACCAGGTTACACAAAAATCATGACATGGACCTTGTCTGATTGCTTGAATGACAAAATCATAACAGTAACCTTTATGTGTTGGGAATTCATCTTAAACTAAAAACATGAAAGAGTTATATTATTCTAAATTGTAATTCTGGATTTGGGTATGAAATGTGTACATCAAGTCAACAGTAGCTCATGAGGATGTACTTTTTCTGTTAAGCCAAATGTGGGAAGTAAGATAATGTTCTCAAGTCTCTTCTGTATTTTGCAAGTAACACTCACAATGGTGAGACATTTTTTGTTGCTATCAGAAATGTGCTTGATTTATGTATTGAATAAATTCAAACTTAACCTTTAAACAGAAAATATTGTACAAAAGATCTGTAAAAAACAGATACATTGTTTTAATATAAAGGTCTTAATAAGTCCCAATCTTGCTTCCTAAGTACATAATAATTTATATGTTCCTGTAAATTATTTAATCATTATTTTACAGAGATCACATCATAATTACCACCACAATTGATAGTCAATGAAATTTACCAAACCACTTAACTTTGTTGACATGATCTTTATTTTATAAGAACTATCTACTTGTGAAAATATTTCTACTGAATTTTTTTAACATTTCATTGGAGCCATAGAGAAGGAAGTATTGTAGCTAAAACAATGTGATTGACTGCTGAGAACAAAAAAAAATCCAATAAAGTAGATGAGTGATGCACTTTAAACAAATTTCTGTTTAGTATCATATAAGTTACACCTCAAGGAATGCTTAAAGGAGACGAAGCCTGTAGAGAAAGTAATTCTGACAAAGCATTCTCCATGTCATTGTCATTATAAAAAGGATGTATCTCATATGTCTCATAGTTAAGTTTGTTAGTTAGATCCAACTTGTAAAGATAAACCATTAATTGAAAAGCTGCTTTGCAGCCCTGAGCAGACTGGCAATTGTCAGCTTGAAAAGCTCAATTGACATCTGCCATTATTGTTGGCTGTGAACTTGTCTACTAAATAAAACAAAGAACAACACAGTTTTAGTTCTTGCATATACAGCGGGAGCTGGAATTGATATCCCAGACCAGCCTCAGCCAAGTTTTTCAAAAAGAAAATAATGATTTTTAAATTTTTAAATTTTTTTTGTTCATTCTCTCCAATTTTAGATAGCACAGGAAACAACTAATATTATCCCAACCTACATACTTTACTTCATTATTATAGTATGACTTCACTGGCGCATTGTGCAAATGGGGCAGCCCAGCAGGGTTCAAGGGAACTCATCTCAAGAAATCACAGGTCCTTACTTGTTTGTTTCAGCTTTCATTTTAATGGTAGAAAATTGTGAGAATCAAATGAACATGATTTTCTCTGATGCAGTTCCTAAAAGTTCTGCTCCCCATTGCATATACCGATATTAGAATTACTCCATGTATTTCTTATATTTCTAAACATGCCCTTTGATATTATGAGATCCTACGGGATTTCTACACACATAAATGTTAATAAAGCATTTTGTATGCAAGGTTGAGAACTGAATTTGAAGGGAATTCAGTTTTTAGGAAAAGACAGACAAAAAGGAAAGGGAGGTGAAGTGGTATTGTTGGTTAGAGATCACTTTAACCCTAAATAAGGGCAACTATATGGGTATGAAAGCTGAACTAACTGACGTGAACTGACATACTAAATTAGTGGATAAATCAATAGAAACACACTGCCAGACATAGAAGGGGATATTTCAGAATACTCCAAATACTTGCAAAGAGAGACTTCAGAAGTCAGACTCACCATCTGTGGTTAACTAAAGAACATAGTCAAAACATCAAACTAAAGATAAAAACAATGTAAAAATGGCAGAGAATGACTGAAAGGTTAAATAGGAGGAAGAAATTGGATTATGAGAGGAAAGTAGCTAGGAATGCAAAATGGATGGCAAGAATTTCAATAGGAGGTGAGTCAGTAAAGTGAGCATTGATCCTCCAGAAAGTGAGAATGGGGGCTTAATTGTATGTAAGGAAATTATGAAATGAAAGAATACCTTGCCTCTGTTTTCTCAGTAGTGGATGCAAAAACCATTTCACTCAACTCTTGATCAGGAAGTGGAAGGAAATTTGCAAAATTACAATCATGATGGAAGTATTACAAAGCAAGCTGATAGAACGTGGGTTCACTGTGGCTCAGTGATTAGCACTGCTGCCTCACAGTGCCAGGGACCTGGGTTCGATTCCAGCCTTGGATGACTGTCTGTGTGAGTTTCCTCTGGGTGCTCCAGTTTCCTCCCACAGTCCAAAGATGTGCAGGGTGGGTGGATTGGCCATGCTAAATTGCCCATTGCGCCCAGAGATGTTTAGGTTAGTGGGTTAAACATGGGAAATCAGGAGTAGGATAATGGGTCTGGGTGGGATGCTCTTCAGAGGGACAGTGTGGACTTGTTGGGCCAAATGGCCTGTTTCCACACTGTAGGGATTCTATGATAAGTCTCCTGGTCCAAATGGACTTCAACCTAAGGTCATAAAATAAGTTACTAATGAAACACTGGATATATTGGTGTTAATTTTCTAGAATTCCCTAGATTTAGCAAAGATTCCATCAGACTATAAAGTAACAAGAATAACCCTTCTATTTAAGAAGGAGGGGAGGGAGGCAGAAAACGGGGAACCAAAGTCCAGTTAGCTTGACATCAATAGTGAGGAAGATGTTAGAATTGATCATTAGAGATTATAGCTATACACTTAGAAAACTTAAGGAAGAGTCAACAAGGTGTGGAGCTGGATGAACACAGCAGGCCAAGCAGCATCATAGGAGCAGGAAAGCTTGACGTTTCGGGCCTAGACCCTTCATCAT